>JAQIYA010001232.1:0-13889 GCA_034699355.1 Microtritia minima | reverse complement strand
CGTCCTCTAAGCCCTTATGACACGCGGCCAGCATTGCGTACACGAGTCCGCACTTGACCGCCATCAGCAGCCCTTTCGCCACAAACAGGCCGAACGTCTCCAGTAAAGCCATTTTTCGTTATCAGCCACTTGTTTATTACTTTGAATATTTTAGGTCTACTTTAATTTTTGTCACAAATTATAAAACTTATTTCCTCATTAAAAGCAAGATTATTGTATAACAGTCTGTTTGACGCTCTTATATACGCAAGAGATAGTGGTTTGGGTGCACAATCATATGATGATGCCTATCAAAACAAGAGGATAAACAAACAGATAAATTACATAAATATGCCATAATGTTGGCAAAACAAAATTAAGTGTTTCCTAGTGTTACATATCGTTACGTGATATAAGTAGATGCGAAACGATTTGCAAACTTTTCGTTTCTATACTGAATGTGTTGTTCAACTCAATTCATGACCGAATCGGTGAGCAGTAAATGCGCTCAAAGATATCGAAATATTTCAATAAATATATTCTCTCGAGAAAATAGTCAGAAATATCAGCTCAATTAAAATTCATTCTTTAGTTTAATATATCAATAAATTTTTCCATGAAGTGTCAAAAGGGAAAAGACAAACATGTTATGCGTTTGGTCTACTGGTGGCGACGAAAGCAGTGAACGAAAGCAGTCGACGTCAGCAAACGACTGACTCAGTCGATGTGGTATTCGCACCGTTGGATACAGCCATCCGGCCATCGCATCGCAACCCTACCTTATCTACGACTACCGGTACGAAAGTTTGTCGTTGACATACCTTTGCGTTTACGTTTGGCGTATTTTGCTCTCTCAACACAACCACGTGTGCATAGCTTTGGCGTGAATAGCAAATGCGTTCTCATTAAATTCACATTTATCTGTTTATCACCGAAAAAATATCGACAAAAAAAGTGATGCCATTTTTTTATTTATAGAGAGTAGCTATTAATAACTCTCGAAACATGAACTTATTTGAGAAAATGTGTGGGAAATTGTGGAAAACTGAAAAATTTTGTAAAAATAAAAAACCTTATTTTAATTATTTTTTGTGAAACTTTTCCATTAAAGTGTGTCATTAGGATGCATATCTTGTAATTATCAAATAATTACTTAGATATTTCTGTGCTTTTATACAAAATAATTTTGTAATATCCATTCGATGCACGTTTAATTTCATTTAGAAATTAAGACAACTTATTCTATAAATGAAATTTTATTTCTGAATGTGGTTATGTTGTAGAGGCTGTTATTTAACTTAACAGCTTTTACTAACTTTATTAATTTTATTATCATTATTTTAAAAGGAAGAATAATTTTTATACTGTAAGCTAAATGTTAAAATTAAGTTTATTTCGTGTTAAACATTTTAATAATAGAATATAATAAATTTATAATTTTTGTCTTTATAAGTTAAAAATCTTATGATAAATAAAATTATTATATTATTAAATTGATAATAAAATTTTATTAATTTTCATGAAAATAAAATAAATTATATTTATTAACTAAGAAATTAAAACAAATTTCAGTGATTGAAGCAATGATTTATTAATTTTTTAGTTAATAAATAATAAATAAATATTTGCTAAATTTGTTAACTATTCTAACTTTTATCCTTAATCTTGAAGGAAGAGTTAATAAACTTAATATTAATGTTATCCTGTGTGTCAATGCAAAAGGAAATTAATGTTAATTTTGTATAAGAAAAAATTTGCATTTAATAAATGAAAGTTAGTAAAGTTTTGCCTTCAATATGAACCGAAGTTAACTTTAAATCATAACATTAAAATACTGAATACAATAATCGCATTTACTTTGATTAATATTGAAGAGTTAAAACTAATTCATATTTTTAAAGTTTTCTACAGTACAATATTTATTAAAATAATTTTAATATTGATAGTACAATTCTTACAAAGTACAAAGCAAATGACATATCATATCTAAAACAAACTATCTTACAGAAAGAAAAATGCATAAAATGAACAAATGAATTAATGATGAACATGTATTGTAATACCAATATATTAAATGAAAATTAAATGATTCAATGATCACTAAAATGAAGAGCAACATCAAATTAAGATGTCACAAATCAATCATACATGTATTAATTAATTGTTTAACACTTCGTTGCTTTTTGTTTTCGATGTGCTTAATTTGATAGTTTAATGCTAACTCTATTTGAATATTATTAACACTTGATTGATCATTAACTAAATACTCACATTTCTTATAACGTGTTCTTCGATTTAGCAAACATAAATCTTTATAGCTATATTGATAAAAGCACACGAATTTTAAAAAAATCCATTTCTATTTAACGAGATAAAAATGAATGATATAAAAGTATAAATTTGAAAAACAACTTGAATCTCATAAATATCTTGACTTTTAACTACTGTATTAACCCAAAAATCTAAAATATTAAAATAGTTTCTAGACTCATGAAATTGATTAACAATGTTAAGATTATTTTAATATCATAATGAATATGTAATTAATGATCGCGTAATTTATTAATTATTAAAATAACAAAATTTTAACCAATTAATAGATGAAGCATTGAATTTGTGAAGAATTTCTGGAAAGTTTAAACAAATGTTCTATTCACTCACTTTTTTGTTTGTTTTAATTATATCATATTTAAGAAAAATTTTGCTCTTCTGAAAAACATTTCAAACAAAATTTTTACAAATGTATTAACTCTTTGTTAACAATTCTTTAATGTTAAATAACTTTTTACGTTTTCAACATATTTTGTATAAAGTGTTTATAAAGTCTAACATAACTCATGTAAAACAATGTTAAAATATTTTATAGAAGATATTGTTTAGCTGACAAGTTATCTCTATTATCCATTGGGATAGTGATTTGAATTATATAAACGAAATTAAATGCTAAATATAATAGAGACAGTTTTGTGAAAGCTTTAGTTTTACGTGAGCGCAGGCTTTGCTTTGCGCTATTAATATTTTATATTTTTGATAAAAAGTATTGCAATATATTTTTTAAAAATAGATTAATTTAAATATTATTGTTAACCTACACTTTAACAATACTTAACTAACTTTAATTATTATGTTTATTAACTTATAATAAACATTTCTCAACTCTTTTAATAATAAAATATATAAAAATATATTTTAGAAAATTTTATTTATAATATTCTGTTAAAATATTTAACTGAAAATTATTCTATAGCTAAAATGCAATATATTAAATATCGGATATTAAAATATGGAAAACATGTTTGCTTAGCAATAAAAATTCATGATTTTTATTTAGCATAAGATATCTTATACTTATACTAATATATAGTATATTTAGGCGCAAAATTATTAAGTTTCAAATAAATTTTAATGTTATGCTTCCTCTAAAATTGACATAAGTATAAATGAATTGCAGTTGCTTTATGTATGAGATATTAGTTTAGTGGTAGTTTATTAATGGTTATGTCTAAAATTTTTCTCCGTAACCAATTTTAAATTAATGATTACGGCTTTACTTACGGCGTAGAGAATGTAGAAAATGAAGAAAAGTAGAAAATGGAGCAAATGTTAGAATAGAATTCGAGTGTTATGATAATTAATGATCAAATGTTCTGAATATTTACCGAGTTATTATAATTCATTTCGAATACTAATTGCAAGACTTTTATTAAGCTCTTTACCGTAAACTTATACAGTATAAGCTTAAATATTAGAAAGAAAAATGCAAAGAAATGCAAAATGTGTTTTAAATCTGCTAAAACAATATTTACATATACCATATAATTTAGGCAGTGTTCATATTTTAAATGTTTGCGAAAGTATTTGCTGTGCAAATATTATTCTATAAAAAGTTAAATAATAACTTTTATTTTTAAAGTTATTTTAAAGTCTTTTTAAAAGTCAAAATTAGTGTCAACACATATGCTGAATATTAGGATAATAGTCGAATAAGTCTCGACAATCACAGAGTAGTTAATACAGCTGTTACGATGCGCCGAAGAGGCAGATATCTCGAAATCTCTCGGCTGTAAAATCACAAAAATCGTAATAAACAGCACCGAATATTCAAATTCGGTCCGTAAATAGTAGCACAAAATTTAAAATTAAATAAATCAAAATTATGAAATTTTATTCACATAAAGTGCAACATATATTCAATTTTTGTCTTTGAATGTTACATCGACGCCATTATCACCAATTGGCCAAAATTTTCTATCTATGTTCGTCCTGTCCTATTGAATTGTTTGTATACTTCCCACAAAGTTCTTTAGTCATCTTAGACCAGAATATCTTTAAAATATCTATGTTTATATGCTTATATGTTCATTAGACACATAACGATGTTCTGTATTGCATAAATGCCAAAATCGTTCAAATTAGTCGTGATTTTGGCGAGTTTAGAGAGTTTTTTTTTACTTTAGCCACAAATTGAAGTAAATTGAATATCATTTTGATTAATCCACTTTTATTGAGGTGACGCCACGTGCCTCATAACTCATGTGCACGTTTCAGTGCTTCTGCCATTCCTTTGCTGTTGTCCTCCAGTCGTTCTTCTCATTTACCTGCTCTCCACTACTGGTAGTCGACATCGTGGATGTCCTACGCTTATCTGCGACGCGATGTCGTCAATGGTCCATCACTAGACGTGAGCTGCCGTAGTCTTCATATATTCCCTTAACTCTCTCTCTCTCTCTCTTCTCTCTCTCCTCTCTCTCTCTCCTCTCTCTCTCTCTCTCTCTCTCTCTCAAATTTTAATTATTTTTATTCTAAGATATATTTTCAAATATAGTATAGAAATGATTATTTAATTCTTATTTAATAGTTTCCATTAATTTACTATTAGTTTTATATTTGTTAATAGTTTCATTATTCTTATTGTTTTCTTTATTGTATTTCATTATTTTAATAAAAATATTTTATTATTCAATAATCAAAGCTTAATTATTTATTTTTTGTATTCATTAATAATTAAATATTAAACATTTCAAAGTTTAATATTTTATTTAATCTGTATCATAAAACAACCGTTAGATGTCTACATAGTATACGTACGAAATTATTTGTATAATTTAAAGTTTTATACTGTAATCATTTGAAAAAGTTATATTAATGTTTAATTTATAATTGTAATACTAAAATGCAAAATTATTCAATAAAACATGGTTTATTTGATAAATACTAACATCACAATCAATCTCACGAACTGTGCAACACTGACAAACGAAATCCATTCCAGATATTTGCTGTCATTAGATAAAAATGATGAATGAAAGTTTGGCTCTGTATCGGAGTATCATTCATGAGCTCATTAAGTGGTAACTGTAATGTGAACAGTTCCCAATAGTTATGCTCACCTACGAGAGACAATTCTTTTCGCCTTTCGTTTTATCGCGTTTTCACAATTTACCGCATTTGAATAAACATCTGGAACTCGATAGACACCGAACTCTCACCCGACATGAGTTGGCCCATCATTAATGTTGGCCCATAATTGTTGATCAATTGTAAATTAAAAACTATTCGTTTTTATCCACCATTGAAATGCGATCAAATGGCAGGAAATATCTCGATGGGATTTAGTTTCTCACTGATCCAGAGTTCGTGTTGATTGACAAATGTTTGTGACATTTTTAGATTATAATTAACCGAAGAAACACTTTCTTTAATCGGTCCTAAATATTCATCACTTTTAAAGTTAATTGAAAACCTATTCATTTTATGCCATTCATTATTAACGCTAATAATGCTTCAAACATAAGTAAATTGTAGTTATAAACTTAATTTGCATTAAATCTATGTTTTTTGTGTTATCATAGATGAGCAAGGGGGAGGTCTAGCTAGGGTGTACACCCCTCCTAGGACTTTTGAAAATAATGAATTCATTGTAGATATGTTGAGACAAAAAAATGAATTTAAAAAAAATTTCGAAAAAAAATTTTTTTTTGTCAAAAAATTCAAAAAATTGTCTCACAAAACCGATGAGTTTTGACTACACCATGATTTTTGGCCAAAATTCAATGTACATATGCTGAGGTTTTGACACAAAAAAATGAATTTTTAAAAAAAATTGCGAAAAAAATTTTTTTTTGTCTAAAATCCAAAAAAATTGTCACATAAATTCGATGAGTTTTAGACCCCCCTAAATTTTTGGCTCATTTCGTAAATTAGACCCCCCTAGACATTCAGACCATGCCCATCTCTGACTGTTATGTTTGGGTTACCTTCGAGAAGCCTATATTGAATTCTCCAAATATAACGGATAAATTTCATATTGTATATTAAATTTAATATAAGGGAGAATTTTCTCCCTTATATAATTGCAGTGTTCACACCCCTCCCTCTCCCAGATAGAGGATAGGGAGTAAAGGGCCGCCAAAATAGGAAACATTTTGAACACATTTTGTTTGCAATGATGACCTTTAAGTCGGACAACTTGACCACTTTAGCCGTCATATATATGTTTATCGGTGTAACTTTATTAATCTAATAGTAATGTATTATTAAAGTGATAGTTTAATAATATCATAAAAATTTTATCAAATAACTATAACAATACTTTTTCAAAACTAAAAAATAATTAAAGCGCGAAACGAAGCAAACGCTTATATACAAAATTTAAAGAAAATTCTCACTATTTTATATGTCACGTCTAATTTCCTTATTCGAGTGCTCCGCTGCTAGCTTTTTATTAAAGTTAAAATCATATTTTGGCTTTTTAATCATCTCTATTAGCGAACGGAAATTCTTTCAAGGATTATAAATATATCATCTTTATTTGAAAATAAAAGCTTTATTTAGACAAACTTAATAATTTGTTATTACATCTTAAAACGTACATTTACAAAGTTATAAATCTTTTATTTAAGTATTTATAATTAAAGAGCAATAAATTGTTGAAATCAATAATCATTGTAGGGGTGATGATGGCGGTGAACGTGACCGCCGTGTCTGAACTCAATGCGATGGACACTGACGTCGCCCTCGATTTGAAACAACTTTCCTCTGTCTAAAGCCATTCTGTGATAATATTTGAATTGTCTGCCATTAATTGTCACCATATAGTATCTCTCTTCCACTACGATAATAATCACAAATCGATCGCCTGTATAGTAATTATTATTTTTTAACACATTAGTTAAATGATAGTGTTAAATAAAAAATACCCCTTTTAATAGGCAAATGGTTATCCTTTTCTTCGTAACCCCATTCGCCGTCTCGTCTCGTATTCCTCACCAGCGAGTGGTCGTCAAAGCGAACGCTTATCTCAATAGGTATGTCACCGTGTTTTGAGGTGTAATTATCGTTGCGCTGGCCATCGATGATGTCCATATCAAATCTTTTGCTCTGTTGCGGAACGTGACCCTCCAGATAGATAGCGGTCCCGATGCACATGCCTTCGGGCACGAAACTGAAAAACGGCACCGAAGGATAGGACACTGAAAGCAGTTCCGTGTGAACTGAGGTACTCATGATTTGCGACTCAAGTTTCTTGACTTTTCAAACCGAAATCGCACAAACTTTGTTCAAACGAGTTAGAAATATACACAACAGAGTGTATGTTATTATTTCACGTCAATAAAATGCATAAACAAATTGTTTTTTTTCTATTGAGTCAAATAAAAAATTGTTGAATTTTTTCTTATAACTGAAAATTAGGCCAAACCGGTATTATTTCATCAAATCGTCAAAACGATTGTGAAAAGCATTGCTAAGCTTCGCATTTATGCCATAGTTATGCTTTCAATCAAACAGCGATTTTTATTAGACATGAATGTTTGTTTGTTCGCTTTAAAAATTAGTTGACACGATCTAATGCTTTAATTTGATTCAATATCGATAAACATTTAGAATAAATTAACGCTATATTAGTGTCGCATAATAACATTTCTGCGAAATGTCTATTTCAATGTTGAAACGTAGTCACAATTTTGCTTAATTTCAATAGTAAATGATCTTTTTATTCATTTGATATTATTTAGCTATTGTGCTGAACGCCTATTGTGTAGGTTCGAAATCGATTGCATTGACTTATGTTAGTAACGCTTAAATTAAAATAATCTTTTAAATACAAATTATTCGCAACCTTATAAATCGAAACAATTAAATAATAATGTTTAACATAACATTAGTTAGAATTACAATAACTATTTAATTATATATTAATTTTTATTGTTCTATTGTGTTAGTAAAATATTAGTACTAATTATTAATTTTGTATACTTAATTGAAATTAAGCATAAGAACACCGAAGCATAAAACTAGATATTATTGTTTATATTAAAACATATATATTATGACATTCTTATAATTATTATCCTAACATATCGCTGAAAGACTCGACTCACTAATTCTAGTCACAAACTCACTCAACGTTTACTCAGTTTACTCTAGTGAACAATTATATCTATTCTCATTAATAATTATTTAATTAATTTAATACATAATTGTATATATTGTAGCTTAACATTAAAAATTAATTAAATAATTTACAATTTATTATCAAAATTATAAAGACTTATTATTAATACATTGTAAAAATATAAAATAATGTTACATTTTTCTAAAGGAAAAGTGAAGTATCCATTATTTATTCTGTACTTTAATATTGAAAATTAAATATTCTTATAAGTTTTAAGTAAGACAATTATATATTAATATTTTCAACTTCAGTAGATTTTATCAATTATTTTATCAAAAATATTTTTAAAATTTTTCTAAAAATACGATTATATAAACTAATTAAAGTGTAAAATTATATAAATAGTAATTTAATCTGCAATTTTCGAACAATTAGAAATAATGTCGAATTAATAATAAATCTTATAGAAATTGAAAAGAATATAATATATTGCTTCATATATTTTACTGTCTATAAATAACTTTTCAAACTTTAAATATATCAATGAATTAATGGTGTAAAGATAGTTAAAAGATTGTAATTTGATTAATTTATTTGATGTGATTACATGATTGCAATTTGTAAAGTTTCAACTCATAAAATGATAAAATGACAGCAAATCGCGCGCGGTTTTAACAATTTAATAATCGTTACTTAACGTTCGCGCTCTTACCGTAATTTGAATAATAATCAGTTTATATTGATATTGCTATCACTTCAAAATGCCATTATCTAGACTTAATAATTATGCCGATGAGTTAAATAAGAATCTCGAAGACAACGCAAAATTGTTTGAAGACAATACTGATCTCAAAAAATTACACGAAACTAGTATTTTATTAAATGAAGAATCAACTAAATTGGACTCAGAAAGTAAAGCTTTTCAATGGTATTTCATCAAAAAGAATCTCAAATGGTTAACAGTCTTACTTCTTGGCGTGTCTATTATTTTCGTTTTGATTTTTAAAGAATTGATGCAACTGTTTGACGATGAAAATGAAATTGAAAAATCTATAATTATTTTAGACAATTATGGGCACACAAGAAATTTAATTACGTAATGTTTGATTTATTAACAGTAAACATCTAATTGAACCAAATTCAAATTAATCATAATTTAAAATAGTGTTAATTATTTATAGCGTGTAAATAAATTAAAATTCTAATAAAATTTAGTTAAATTATTTTATTTATCTTTTAATCTTAAAATTAAATATAAATTATACAAAGAATATTTTTAAAATAAAAAACCCAAATTATTAGAAATAATAGAAATACTATACATAGAAATTTTATTAATTTTATAAAAATTTATAGATATATAAATAATAAATTTCTTTTCTTACAAATTGGTTAATCTAATAAAAACCATATAAGTATCCTTCAACTATTGAAATTGTAAATCACTTATTAGTTGCATTTACAAGTGATCAAATATAATAATTTTGAAATTTAAATTGCATTTTTTAAAACTTTTATTTACTGTTAATTTTAAAATTATCCACGGCTTATAAAATTTATTTGAAAATAGTGACTATGACTGTATATGAATTAATTATTTGAATAAATCATTAATCAGCCGGGATTTTGATCGCAATTTGATTATCATTAAATCCTAGTAAAATCTGGAGTTTGGATCACTTTATATATTAATAAATATTAAATATTAGATATTTAATTATTGGAATATTAGTATATTCAGAAATTTACTAAAATACTGTAAAATAAAGCTAAAGACTAATATAAAAACTATAAAAATACAGGTAAACAATTTAAAACGCAATTTTGCAAATATTTCAAAATGAAATGAATAATTTTCTAATAAATATATTATAGGGTAATAATTATAGTATATTTTTTTATAAACTTTCAAATGATTGCATAATAATTGATATATTTGATATATTTATAGCATATAATTGAAAAATAATATTTATAAACGATTTAGATTCAGGAAACAGATCTCAAATTCAGGAGTTAAAATTTGGTAAACGGAAAGAAAACGGAAAAATTCAGGAGTTTTCAGGATTTAAAAATTAATAATAATTAGTATATTTTTATTTTATTAATAATAATTATTATATTTTTATTACGATAAAAAACTTTTAGTTATATTCAGTTAAATTTTAATCAGAATTATTATATTTAATGAATAAAAATTTTTCAACATTACGTCTAACAAATTAAATCTATTATCAGTAGAATTATCCTTAAATTGTGAAAAGGTCTTTCATCATCACAGGAAACAAAAGGTGCAAAACATAGTTTTAATCGATATTTCATTGTATTACTTTTAGAAACAAAATTTTAGATCTGGATTTTAATTTAAACATTTGTTTAACTTATTTAAATAATATTAAAGCAAAAAATTCTTTAAATTTTATGAAATCCGGACAATAGTCCGATATTTATGAATTTCTGGAAGTACTATCGAATAATTTTAAAATGCTTCATTTGTTCGATTTCATGTAATATTACATAAACTCTCATTTTATGTTTTACACGTTTATAAAAGAAAAATGACTTTCCTGAATTTGAGGTCTCTAATTATTATGCTATCATTTGAAAGCTTATAAAAACTATTTACAATAATATATTACACCATAATATATATAAGTAAATTATTCATTTTATTTTGAAATATTTGCAAAAAAAGTGTTTTCAATTATTTTTGCCCACTACTGTAGTTCATAAAACGCAATGAATTGCAATTTATAATTTCAATTGACTTTATTTTCGTGCTTCAATGCCAACATTAAGACCGTGCTTAGGCATCAGCAAAAATGCAAATAATGGGTACTCAATCGGCACTCTAGTGCTGGCCGTTCTTACGAACTTAAATGTGGGCACAATTTGCGTAATGAGTGTTTTAGCCTCCATCAGTCCGAATCTCATTCCCACACAATTACGTGATCCGATTCCGAACGGCAAATAAGTGTAAGGCGTTAAGCGGTGCCGATTCTCGGCCAGAAATCTTTCGGGCATAAAACGGTCCGGATTTGGATAATATTGCGGATCGTGATGTACGCCCTCGATGTTGAGGTGCACTTTCATGCCTTTCTTAAGCGTTATTCCAGTGCTCCCTAAATATTGCGCACAACATAAGTAATATTATTTAAAATAATTATTATTGATTAATAATTTAAATATAAAATATTGTGCGTAATCTGTTTCGAAAATTAAAATAACTATAATTAACACATTTTATAACTGCCACAAACCATATTTACCTAATTTGTAATCTTCGAGAGCCACTCTACTGGTAATTGCGAGTGGATTATACAATCTTAATGTTTCGGCAATACACGCATCCAAATATGGCAATCTAGATATACTATCGTAATCTAACGTTTCGACGTTTGATATTTCTTCGTATAATTTTCGTTGACAGTCATCATCGAGTGCTAGATTATAGCATAAAAATGACAACAACGATGCCGTCGTTTCGTATCCGGCATTGAAAAACAGCAATGCTGTGGCGATTATGTCGACATCGGAGAGAGTGAATTTCGACTTATTGGTGTCTAATTTGAAATGTTCTGTCTGTCCGTACAGTTGTTCGCTATCCATAATCTTATCCTCGCCATCCTCTGTGTCACCCCTTTTCTGCGCGTCAAGCATTAATTGCAAAAAGTCCATCTGATTGTGATTATTGTTTTTACGCAAATTTATTATTGATTCAATCTATAATTATCATTAAGAGTATTAAGCATTTTACTTTTTTACGCCTTCAAAAAAGTATCAATAAGATTGAGCCGTAAAAATATTTTTCTAACCGTTTCTTTAAAAAATTGCAACGAATTTTTGTCCATAAATTCAAGTTTACACTTCTTGGCAATTGATGGGACAGTAAATAATATTAGATACGACATCCAAACCCTCCAATTTCCGCGAAATAGTTTTTCCGAATTTCTAATAAACTCGTTATTCGGTTCGTTATGAGTGTCTATTTTGGTGGCGAAAGCGCACGTCGCGATCACATCCATAGTAAAATTTCTCATCAGTGTCTTCAAATCAATATCGGTTTTATTATTTGCCACATTTGTTAAAATGTTATTCACGTTTTTACACGACTCCACGATTAATGGATACATTTTTCTCATTTTCCCACTTGAAAATGTTGGGCTTACCTAATAATTTGTAAATATCATTATAGTTTACTTTTAAATAATTTTTTATATAAATGTTTACAAAAAATTGAGTCTCAAATAAATTCAATTTTCTATATTTACAAAAAAAACATACTTTAAACAACTGGAGGCATAAAATAATGAAGTGACAAAATACAGACAAAAGCTGATAAAGATATACTAACAATTGATCGCAATTGCTTCCAATCATTGCCACAAGCATTAAATAGCGAACGGTCTTGTATTTCATCACCAGTTAGAAAATCATTGCGATCAACAAATAGATGGAAATCTTTGATCATAATATCTCTAATAAGTTCGGGTTCGCCGATCACCAGCACTGGTTGTGCTCCAAAATATATACTGTAATTGAAATTAAGTGCAATATTTTGAGAATTTAAAAGCAAATCTACTCATATTAAACATATTAGGCTGTGGGGAAAGTTATGCGAATTTATTTGTCAAAATTCAAAGTTAAATATCTTTATAACTAATTACAATTAACTAATTATGTAAATGCCATCTTATTCTCTCACTATCGGTCAACTTTTGACTAATATGTCAATTCCCTATTCATAAAACTTCTTATTTATTGAATCAATAAATCAGAAGATGTCTATTAAGACATCATCTTTTAAGTTAAATTTTTCGCTACCTATAAAGTATTGCATTGATTAAAACAAATGGTTATTTGAAAGTGCAATACCTGTAGTATAAATTGGGTGAGTAAGAATATTCCATCGAATCACATTTAATTTTTATTAAATAAATTTTAATTTTTGTGTTTTAGCATATGATAATTTACATGTAAAATGCATATGTAAATATTCACTTTGCATATGCAACATAAAAACATTTTTTATTGTCTTTCCAATCTGTCGAAGATGGTCAGACAGTGTCCAATTATGATAAATTAGCCTTTCTCCTAAATCTTGTGTAGTTTTGTGTGCATCAGATTCATTACTGCCACGCAATACTTCATTATCCACTCCTGATGGTCGACCAGAAAGTCCAATTTTAGAGTCCATAATCATTCTATCAAAATTTTTTAAACTATTGTTGACATTGACTGACAATTATAGCGTTAGCCTATAATGAGTATATCCTTTCTTTGACATCAGTTTCTTTACCACGAACAATAAACTCAAAAAGCACAAAATTTCGAATTTGGTCCTTCTTAAAGGTCATCGAGATATTTGCCATATAAATGAAATAATGATTTTCGTCAAATGACAAAATTGTAGACAATTATATAACAAAAAGATTTGGCATTAACATTGGCTTCAATAGCTTTGGCGTAATGTAAATAAATATTGTCAAAAAAGTACTTCACAAAAAATTCGCAT
>JAQIYA010001231.1:0-13891 GCA_034699355.1 Microtritia minima | reverse complement strand
AATAAATATTAACTGAAATGATTACATACCTGATAGAGAAGAAAACTTTGCAAAATTGGCTGAAATGTGGATAACAAACACTAGTATTAAGAATTGCAGCAAAAATAAGCATTTTATCGAAAGCATGAGTACTACTGGTTTGTGTGTTGTGTCGGCGCGCAAACGCAGCCACTATTTGGTGGCGCATCTGCGACAGAGGGAAGTACGGCCGAAATAGTGACCAGTGGTCAGAGTGGTCATTGTGGTGACGATAAAATAAGGTTAGGGAGAGGTGGTAGCGATCGGGAGGGCAGAGACGAGAGCAGTGGCTTAGATATGCTTAGGAATAGTAAAGCAAAATTAATATTAATTATTTTTTAATAATTTTTTTAATATATAAAAATATGGATTTGAATTTTGCAAATGAAAGGCAGGTTTCTAATGCTTCAAACCTTATATCCAATTCAATATATTTGCTTCACATTTTTTGCTGCGATATTTATGCCTAATTCATTGTTATTGCGAGTAATTAACATTAATTATTCGCGTGAAGATAAGTTGGCTAAACATAAATTGAGATATTAACTATAAGTACAGTAATATTTTATTGTTAGAATTATATGAAATAAAGGGAATTTTATGTTTTCTGAGTCTATAAAATATTTAAGTTAATTATAAATTGCTTAACAAGTATTCAATTTTTTTGTTAGACTAAAAAACCACTACATTAGTGGTAACTAAAAGTACATTAGCATTAGAAATGCTGTTATAATTACTTCGAAATTCACAAATTATTCAATTTAAATAATAAATGACATCAAAGCAAATTAACAATCTTAACAAATGTATATTTATTATAGCTATGCAAGTGCTGTAAATGAAGTTTTTATTTTAAGCAAAAAAACAGTCGAATATTTATTTTAGTCTATTAATTATATCCGTAAAGCATTTGCATGTTTAATAAATACACAGTATATGCAAACTAAAATTTAAAGTGACATATGATTAATTATTATTGAATATAGCTATACATTTAGACATCGCAATCATCATTTTCAAAACCATTCATTTCTGTAATTAGTTCTTTATATGATGTTCTATTATTTAATAAACTTAGTAATGAAACAATGATTACAACTTTAATTAAACAAGTTTTAGTTGAGTGCGAATAACCTTAGTTATGCCTAATGAGGTTTATAGCCTTTCGCTAATTGTATATTTTGCAATTGTGATAGTTTTTTGTAAATTAAGGTGTATTGTGTATTGTAAACTCTAAATATCTAAACAATTAAAGTTTTTTTATATAAAATAACATCATGGTATATAAAATATGTAAACATAAGATCTAGATTTATAAAGATCAAAACGGACACATTCAAAGGAAAGAAAACGAAATTTATAGCAAAAAGCGTGAATATATTGTCCATTTAGGATTTCTTATTATTGGGGAGGAGAGGAGGACAAGCATATCAAACCAATGAGCTCGCTCTTGTCAAAGTAAAATTATGATTCAAAAATTATTAATAATCCCAATATTAATAAATTATAAAATAGTAAATTATATTTTATTTAAGATGTAATATACTTTCTAATGATATGGAAAAAATATAAAAATTTGTTTTCAAAATACAGTAAAAATAGTTATTGTTTAATATACTTATTGTTAAATTTAAATTATTTTAGTTTCAGTATTTATTTTATAAACCATCGTTAATAAAGAAATTATTTGAATTACAGTGAAAATCGATTTACTTGTATAGAGCTATACTCGTTGATGTCATTGAAAATGATAAACTTTAAATCATAAAAATTTAATTAATTACAATTTAAATTTACAATTTGAATTAATCACTACATTCTACATTCTATTTTCTTTTTCCATTAGTTTTCCATAACTAACTAACGAGACGTAAGACGTAGTATACAATATGGTAGAACAGCATGATTTAATCAAATTACTGTAAAACAGAGTATTTAAGTTCTTAGACCGTATCATTAATTATTCTTATCACGTAAAGACATTTATTCAGTAGACTCGCAAAACAGAAGTTCTACATTTTATGGCGACTTATTGTATGGCGTCGATAGCCCTCTATAATAAAGATCTTGAAGATTCTCAAAATATATATTGCAATATTGATTTTAAAGTACTAACTTATTTAATAAAAATGTAAATCTTTAAAAATTTTCTAAAATTAATTAAACTGTAATATTTGACACTTTAAAAAAGGGAGACGAAACAAAAAAATTGTCTAAACAAAAATGAAGTAAAACGATTTTTATTATACCAAATTGTTTTATTGGAAAATGTAGTTCTATAGCTTTTTAAATTTTAATTTTTTTTATTATTTAATCAAAATTGAATTTTCTCTCAATATTCTCCCAAAGTCTAAATCGACAAAATTGTTATTTTAAGGCACACTTTATGTCATGAAATGTAATGTCATATTAGATATTTAAATCAATGAATACAGAATGTTGAACTTGTATTTTTTAAAACATAATTTATATAATATTCTGAGCTAATCTTAACTTTTGGTGACACAATTTTTGAAGCTTTTTTAATAATTTCTGATTTTCGCATTGATTGTAAAAGTATAATGTTATTATGTAATAATTATTATTTCTACGAAAATAAACAAAATTATAGTAGAATAATGATTAGTATTTTTAATTCAATAAAATTAACGAACTCAATATAAATTATACATTACTTTTATTAAATTATATTTTTATTCGTTTTACTTAATAATCAATTCAATTATTCTTACCTCTAATAAATTTTTAGATAATTTTATAATTTAGTTATAAATTGCTTCATTATTTTAATATGCTATAAATTTAAATTATGAAAATTGATTATTTTATCAAAAATTTCAGGACTAATTGAATTATCAATAATAAGTTTAATGTAAATAAAATATCAACAAGTATTCAGAAACAATAAATAGAAAGAATAAATAGAAAGAATAAAACGGAAAACAGTTGATAGTAAAGTGTTGAAAGGATGCGCATTAACACTAATCAAAGCAAACAAATTTGGGGCAATGAAGTGCTCATTATTTAAAATGTGAGAACATTAGAATACTTTATTAATTTTAATTCAGATAGACTTTGAGTGCCATAAAAAATTTTGAAAATTAATCAATCATTTATGGTTTCATATATTTCCAATAATCATTTAAGTTTCAATTGCATTGAATTGGGTTATTAGAAACATTGTATTAATTTGTTAATGTGATTGAATTTTGTGATTGAACTGTTAAATGACCGAATTGGACAGACTTTACAGCTCACCGTAAAATGATGGGTCACTTATATCGTGTGAATATATGAATTAAAGATACAAAACTATGATGAGCTAAAGATACGTCTATAAACTATATTAATGAGCATGAATTATCAAAATGTCATTAAAATAGTAATTTAATTAGCAATGATTAAAATAGATCGTGATTAGCAAATTGAGTTCAATGTTCATTGAAATATTAAATATAAATTAGATTAGATTAGTAAAGCATTTCTAAATGAGTCAATCAAATAATACTTATGTACTCCAACGTCAAACTAATAATTACTGTATAGTTCGTAACGGGTTTACTATAGTTATGCCACTGTATTGTTGTAAATGCACGAGATTTAAGAATACTACAGATGTACATAACATGTGTTGGACATTATGTGTTGGACACTTAAAAGATTATATAAGCGTGCATCGAAGAGGTGGCTTCAATAATATCCATTTTAGTTGACTGTTTTGACGCCAAAGATGCCCTTAAAGTTGAACAATAGTTGATCAGTAGTTAAATTTGAATGTAAGAACACAAACATTTTGAAATGTGCGCTTTTGTTTACATTCAAACAATTCATATTATTTGAGTTAGTTTTGAGTTAACTTTGAGAGGTCTACCATATCAAGAATTTTCAAATTTTCTAATAACCCTGATAGTGTGAACTCGGATGTGGACAAACGGTTATAGTGAACACCGCTTATTGGGAACATTTTTTGAAGAACCAAGGGGTCCACTATATCAGGGTTAGACTGTAATACATTTCAACAATATTTTACATTTAACTAAAGTTAACTTATAGGCCTAAAATTACATACAACTTTCTAATGTCCAACTTATATCTCAACTTATATCTTATAAGTCTATTAAAGTTGGACAGAAGGAGAGACATCTCAAATCCATAAGATTGCTTAAGATTGCTTTTGTCAGTCAAAATCAGCTAAAAATTTATGATACAAGCTAATCAAGCGCTTGCTTGAGTGCATTTGTTCATAAGATCGGTGCTTCATAAGAACGATATTGCAAAATTTTTATATTAACTTAATATACCAATAGCTAACTAATATCTGAACTATATTTTCGTGATATTCATTAAATAATAAATCCAGCCTTAAATACATTAATTCCCAATTTGTTACAGCAATTGATTACTCACTGTGTAAACAAATTAGTAAAGTATTTAAAAACGTATTAAGAGAAAGCAACGCGATTAACAAAAGCAATGCATTGACTCAAACTTCGTATTTATATTTTGTTAAATTAAGTTTTAATTTAAAACAATGAATTGATATGCAATCAATCTATATTTATACTAATGTTTTCTCAAGTCATAAATGATTGCATCAAACCATTTATTTTATCGCATTTTTTTATTGCTAAAAACATTATTTTATGGATAAGTCTTTATAAATTATTGATACTTAAATCTGATATGATTTAATAGATGTTGCAAATTATAATCTTATCTATAATATTACTTATCGGTAGTAAAAAGCTTACACCATATCTTAGAGCCAACAGAGATCATGATTAAGAGATATGTCATGAAACACGGGTTACGCACCAAATTGAACATTACTTTAATGATGGCTTTAGACGTACAGACATCGATGGGCATGCGATAGACTTGAATTTGCTTGTTAGTGAATTTATCAAACGTGATGATGCAGTGGAGAAATGCTAACAAATACACTATAATATTGTCAATAGAAGTTATCATTTATAACTTGAGAAAACATTTGTATCAATGAATTGATTGCACTCCGATATGACAAAACCTAGTTTTAAGATTTGTATGGCGAACGCCGTACAACTCATTAATTTAATTAAATTCGCGTCACGTGCCAAGACTTCCGGACTGTCATTAAATCATTGTTAATTCATTTTTATATATCAATGTTGGTTACCGTTAACCCTTATCTCGACAAATGCACGCAGAGTTTCCTGTATCTAAAAATTAAGGGATATACAAGTGATGTGCTTAAGAATTAAAGTTTGAATTAAATGCAATCTTAAATGAGAAAAATTATGATAATGCTGTGTGGATTTAGTTACTCGTTAGAGTAAGTAGATTTGTCAAACTTAATCTTTTGATAACACAAATCGAATTGCTTTATAACTTCAAATGCTGTCATATCTGACTTTAGCTGACTTATCTTTATACCTCACTTTTCTACACAATAGCTTAGTTTGTTGAATACTTTTTGAAAATGAAATAACTATTCTGTTGTCAGAAACCATAACTACAGTTTCATTAGCTTTTAATGATTAATTAATTTAATTACAACTTTTTATAAATGGTTTTCATGTATTGCAGTAATATTGAAATTTGCATATTGAACTTAATCATGATTTTTATTATATTTAGTATTTATGAAATATATAAAATGTTAAATAATTTTTAAAATAAAAAATAAAAAAGAAGTGAAGTAAATGTATAAAAAACCAAAATTATTTAATTTCCAAAATTCTTTCTTAAAAATATAATATTTTAAAACAACATAATCAGTGTTTAAAACCACGGTTAAACTTTTGAATCGTTAATCTTAAGGTTAAGGAAGTTTAATATTAAAATATTAACATTAAAAATGTTACAAATTAATATCAATTCTAATTAAAGTTTTAACGAATTAATATACAGTCATGAATGGTTTTTATGAACTCGTTTGGTTTTCAGAATTTGGTTCATAAAATCCATTCATGACTGTATATTAATATTCTATGATTATTAAGAATTTTAATAATTAACTATTATTTAATGAAACATTCCATAAACAAAACATAATTGAATTTAGAAAAGTACCTCAAATCGCGAATTGTTTCACAAAAGATTATTTATTAGTTTTTTTTTGCAAAAAAATGAATTGCGATGTAAGTCAAGATGGAATTCATGGTTGGAATTTGAAATACTGATAAGCATTCTTAAAATTATCTCTTAAATTGTCAACACATAAAAACATAACCCTCTTTAAGTCATTTCACTTTATTTTTTTTTAGAAAAAGACTTGAATTGCATTTTTCTTTCATATCTAACTTTTCTAAGAGAATAATAGAATGCCTAAAAATAATATGAAAATAAGAAAAAGAAATAACAAAAACAAAATCGATTCAAAAATTCATTTACACTTTTTTACATTTTAACTTTATTTTTATGTACATTTTTTGAATTTTATGCCAATTTAATAATAAATAATTATTAAAAATTTATAATACTTATCTTATCTTCTGGTTTCAGCGATTAATGTCACCAAACAGTGATCTAAAGACGTATCGGTAGGCAAATATCGCCATACTTTTCTTCAGTTATTGCGATATTTTATGCATTGGGAGAGTCAACCGTTAGATATCAAACCACGTCTGAATATTGTATATTTGGGTGAAGCTATATGTGAAAAGAAAATATACAACATTCAGACACAGTCCAATACAAACAAAATTTGATATCCAACAATCAACTCTCCCAATGCATAAAATAGTTGCAAACTTATTCAATTTAAAGTCAATTTTTTAAAAGTGTGTTTTAAAAGTCAGTTTTAAAAAAATTAAAAATATCGCAATAACTGATGAAAGGTATGTCGGCATTTGCCTACCGAAACGTCTTAAGATCACTGTTTCGTGGCATTAATCTTTGAAACCAGAAGAATAAGATAAGTATTATAATGTGTTACAATCAACGAAATAAATAAAAAATGCATTAATATTAAAAATTTACAATTAATCAAAACTGTTTGCTTGAAAGAATTTAATCTATATTTTATTGCTTTCAAATAGATTTAACAATATGTAATTGAATCAATCAATCAATCATTTGTATGTACTCATACTCTTATATAAATGAAATTCTTTCCTTTCATTATTTTTTAGAGTAAACGTTTTCCAGTAAAATTTAATATTTTCAAAAATAACGCAATTTAGTTTCTAATTGATTGTATTGTTTGCATGATATAAAGGCACGCAAAATGCATTAAGATTTAAGTTAAAATTGGTGTATAGTTTATATTTCCTATAGATTGAGATCAATGAGATGTAAATAAATGTTTACACAAGTTTAATAAAACTTTATTTATATTTAATAATTTGAAGTAATTTAGAATTAACTTAATTAAATGATCTAATTAGTTATTATTGGTAACTTTTATCTGAATATTAATTTACTTTTAACAAACAAACAAAAATAATCAATTAATACAATATTGTTTAAATAAATTAAGAATCGTTTAATGTTTAAGAATGTTTAATTAATAAATGTAAATATATCTTAAATAACATTTAGATTTAGTGTTATAAACACTTTCAAAATAATATTTGATCATAGTTTGTAATAAATATTAAGGTTCTTTTAAAAATCTTTTCAACGAAAAGTTTGAAGATTTTATTAAAATGACATTATAAATTATAAATATAAAACTCTTTCATAATATGAAAATTTCTGATGGACTTTAAATCGGATTCAATTCGTTTATGTTGTAGTGATGAATATCTTATGCAATAAACTTTAGTGAAAGTGCATGTAAAGAGTTTGATTTTATTTTGCTTCTACGCTACAATAAAATATTAAAAGTATTCAATGAGATTATAAAACTAAATATTTAAAATATTTAAAAATTACTTCAAAGTGTATTATTTCAAATTAAACTTTTTATATTTTAACAAAATAAATTTACTAAAATTGAGTAAACAAAATTAATTTGTTTGTAAGTTAATTGCAATTCTTGCAGATTTTACAGTTAAAATGCCAGTTGAATGCTGCTGTATATTATAAATATATTTACAATTCTTTAAAAATAAAATTTTGTCTGCCTTTTAGTGGTTGTGTTGACTTCCGTAATATATAAAATCTATTGCTAAGAATCATATAATTTATAGGGCAAACATAAACTTGTTTAAACCATTGCCGGCAAAGAAAAGTGGTCAATGAAAATGAATGAATAAACAAATAATGCTTAATTGACTTGTTTTTATGTTTTTCAAATTTAATATTAAGGTTTGTAAAAGTAAAAATTAGGAAATTGATTGAACATACGAGTCCTAATAATTATATGAAAAATTGGCATTTTATTTGATGTTCAAATATCAAATTTAACAAAAATTTTAAATTATTTTGTAAATTTGATATATTTCTCATCATTTGATAGCATTAATTTTATTTTTTACGAGATTTATTTTATAATTAAAAAAATTATTAGCCTTTAAAGTTTCACAATCTATTACAAAATTTAATTTTTGTTACAAATAACTTAAATAGCATTCAAAATTAATAAAGGATGTATTTTTAAATTTAAAAATATACCCGAAAACAATTTTATGATCAAATTTATATTAAACTAAAATTTATTTATTTTTATTAAAATTGTAAGTAATTTAAATTAATTGTGTAGTATTGATATCTAAGTAACTATTGTCAAAATAAATGATGCATAATATTATTATTGATTTAGACATTATAGAAAAGAATAACAAAATTCAAAAATAAAATAGTGTAAAAGGGTCTCATAAATGTGATGAGGCATTGCTTTTGGTCATACATCGTTAACAATATGAATGTGAATAACTTTTTATTATCCAAAAGAAAATAACTCTTGGAAAAACCTATAAAGTTCGCAACATTTGCCTCTCAACTAAATGTAGATAATATTATTGAAATGAAATATATATATATTCAAGAAGTAATGATAATACTATATTTTTTGAAGTCTTTATAATTTTATATCTATATATCAGTTGTAAATTACAGTATAAATTTGAAAAATAATATATGAAACTTTACTGTTTACTTAAATTATTGACAAATTTTCTATTAACGAGAGTAAAATAAAACATGGCTGAATAAATTTTAATTAAATATTGTCACAATTAAATTTGTTATTAAATTTTTAAAAATAGTTTTTGTTCCACTAATTCATAACTACAGTGATAATTTTAATGAAATTGAAAAAAGTGACTGGTAATGGAGCGGTAATGGAATCAATATTTGAAAACTTCCCAGTATTGGAACGGTAATGGAGTGATACTCAAATGGAATTGTAATGGAATTTTAAAAATTAGAGAAAATACAATTAATATATTTAGTAAATTTTTAGTTATAAAAATACTAATCAACTTTTTTGTAATAAACACGATATTATTAATAACTTTGCTATAATTAAAATATATTGTTATACAAGTATAAATTATATCGATATATTAAAATTAAGTTCAGATTCAAATTGAGTTGCGAGTAATGCCAATATCTTTTTAGCTACATTTGCAATATTAAGATTAATATTAGTATACAAAATATTATTGTATTCGAAACAAAATTTTAAAATATCTAAAGATTACGAGCCATGAAATATTGCCTTTAATACACGTCAATCTCTTTTTCAAAAATATGTTTTGGTTATAATTCTTCATTTTCATCATTTTAATAACTGTAATAACACCAATTTATTTTTATTTACAAATTAACAAAGAGGAAGGGGTAAACCGGAGAAACCGGAGAATCCTTATTCAGTCGGAATTAAGACATACGAGCACATATTAAAAGCAATGGATTGATCGGAATCGAAACCACAACTTGAAAGTGGTGTACGACTCAGATAAGCGCACAAACTAACTGAACCTCCGCTGTATTGTAGTTACAGATCATTAAAAATAATTGTTAAAATACACAGCAATCAAATGTCAGTTTGAATTCAATAAAATGAAATTTATATGTGAACTTTTATCATTATCTTAAACATTAGATATGAAATCGATTTGGCTTTTAAAGTAAAAATGAACATCACTTTTAATACACATTTTAAATTAGTATGGCATTCAGTTTCACATTCAATTGATTTCGATTCTGCAATGGAATCGATATCAAACAACAACTCTGATTCCGAAATATGTTTGAATGTCAATTTTGAAACATTAAATTCTTTTTAAAAACTCTTTCAATATATCATATTTAGTGTTTCATCATTTTTGTGTTTAAAATATTTTAAATTTAAGTAAACTTAGCAGCAATTAAAGCATTTTAATGAATATTAAACTTCATATTTTGTAAATGTTTTACAAATTTACATAATAAAACATAATAATTTATTTGCATAATTTTTTATTTCATTTATATATTGTTTGCTACCTTTGATGATACACAAAACGGAAACCCAATTTTTTGGGAGAATTCTCTCCTTTATATAATTCACACGCAGACCCCCACGAAAGGGAAGAAACGGGCCCATAAAATAATGTACATTTATTTCTTTACACTTTATTGCTGTCAAAGTTAGCCAAAATTAGTTGCCGATTGTTTATTTATAGTAAGCTAATTCTACTAATATTTTTAAAATTTCTATAACAATACTTTTTAACAAACCTTAAAAAATTAAAGTTCATAGCGAAGCAATCGCTTACATACAGAGTTTAAACAAAATTCTCCCTAACATTATATTTCTGATCGTAGTTTAATTTATGTCATGAGATTTAACAAACGATATGTAAAAACTAAAGTAAATTATTAAATAAATTTACTTTTGTTTATTTAATATTCAATATTTGTAATTAATTGAATTTAATGATTAATTTTTTTAGCTGAACGAAAGAATATCTTTTTTAATTATAAGCAAAAAGTAAAATATATAGCTTTGGGGTTCATTTTGTTTATTTTTAATTATAAACAATTTTTATATTACATAATGTAATTAAATAATATTATATGCCCACATATATTTGATTTTCATCTAAAGTCTTAAAAATAGCAAATCGTCTAAAAATCATTAATTTTAAAAAGAGTGTAATTAATATATTTTCTTTTTTATACTATATTTTATTTAATATAATTGTTTTCTAAAATTGTTTTCATAAAGATAAAGTAACTTTCGAGTAAAATGTGTGATATTACGTTTAATAGATTTAAATATTAATTAATTTATATAAATTAAAGATAAAATTAACACAAAGATAACATAAGTGAGAAACTTCTTCCTAAAAATCGCTACCTTTAATCGAAAATGTTGTTAGCGTTTGTAAAGGCATTGTTAAACTTGTTAAATCGTTGCTCAAATCTTTTGAGTGAAAATGAAGAACAATTTGAGCATTTAAAATGATTACATTATTATCCGTGTATCGATCCGTCAAACTTATGAGAGTTACACTATATTTCTATTATTACAACTGAATTAAGCTTCACTTCACAGTGCTTTGTGTCTCTTAAATGAATGATGTCTGAGGAAGAGTTATGTCGAGTTTACATTTAATATTATGTCATATTTTTTCAGTAAAAATTAATAACTAAAGTAAAATTATTATTATTTTTGTCTAAAAGATAAAGTAAAATACTATAAATTTTACTTAAATTTAACAGTTGTGTCAAATTTGACAATGTTTTATGAGTTACACTTATCTTTCACTGCAGTGCATCAAAATATATCTCGCGATAATAAGCTCATCACATGTTTGATAATCAGTAACAGCGCTGAACTTTTTTTCTATTCTATTATTCTAAATGTGATAAAGCTTTACGTGAGCTCACTATTTAGTGGTTTGCTTAACAAGAAATGCGCCATTTTTTTCCATAAATCAATTTTTGGTTTTCTCCGCTGAAATGCCAATCTTTTCGGATTAACATATTTGAAAGTATAAAAAGGAAAGATGCGATGACTCGAAATGTATTTGATGACGATTGACAATCGTTGGCCGCCATTATGGCAGACTATAGCCTCACCGATACATGTAATCGTTTGATTTACTTCACATTTTTTCCTAACAAACGTAATCATATTTGTGATGTAATGAAATATTTTGCGCTTTGTTGAGCTCGAATGTCACGATTTTGATAAATAAAATTAAAACATTTAAAAGCACCAGTTTTATACATTCTTCTAGAATTTTTGAACCAACAGAATAATGTAACAGAACTTTTTAAAATGAAAGTAAATGTAGCGTACATTATATTTGCAATTTCGTTATACGAAAGAATTACTTTCAAAAATTGAGTTGTAAACTGGTGTGTAAACGGTTAAGAGTTGATTATTATTACTGAGTTAATCAACTCGTAGATGACTAACTTGTAAATAACTTACTCGTAAATTAGTTGATTTATTAGTATAATTAAATTAAAATGCTCTATGTTTTGAGATTTTGTGTTTAATGAACTTTATATTTTCTACGTTACACATCCATGATTATACCTCTCCTTCCCTCCCCTCACTAACAGAAGAAAGACATACCGGTGACCATCAAAATAGAAATTATTTTAAGACACATCAATAATATGACATTTAAATACACATTATTGATGTGTCCTAAAATTTTCTTTAATTCGAACATTAGGTCAGTATATATTTCCAAATGGATATGCGTTAAGTAATACAGTTTAGGTAGGTTTAGGTAACTCGGATTTAGACAAGTCTTCAGGCAGTCAACTGAAATTATTGTCCAAATTGAAAACCTATTCATTTAATGTTAAGAAATTCTGATTTAGTCAAACTTCAATTAAGGCAATATTTCAATTTAGTCAACCAAATTTTCTTATAACTTTCATGAAATTATTTCGGTTTAGGCAAGTATTTCTTTGAAAACCAGATGTTACTAACGACACAAACTCTATTTTAGACCCTTTTAGTTATTGCTTGCTTTTTATTTTTATATTTAATTAGTTTTTGATAATAGAGTTATAAATAGTAAGTAATCTAAAATTACTCATGTTTTTCACATAATCGATGTAATTTAATTACTTGATTGAATATTTTTAATAAGTATCCATGTATTTAATGTATTTAATCCTTATTTATTTTGTGAATTTTTTCGGATTTAGGCAATAACTTTTGATTGCGGAAATGTGTTGCCTAAATCGGGGCAAACTGTAGTAGAATATTGTTAATATTATTAAAATATTTGCACAAAAATGATATAAAAATTTTTATGCACATCTAAAAAACTGAAAGCACAAATCGACATAATCATAATCATTCACAGAATACCAAATTTTTAAATAACGCATATTAGTATTCCCTTTAAAACTGTGATTAGTAATAAAATTTGATTCTATATGACCACAAATTTTTAACTATTTTTATTAAATTACATGTTATTATTTACTAAACTTTTTAAAAAATTTTCATTTAAAAATATAATTATAATACAATAGTATTACACAGTAAACATTCTTTATATTGTAAAGCAAGCTTATGATCAATATTTAAGCAGAATTAAAATTGCTTTAAGCATTTTCTTGAGATATTCATGTCTTTTATGCACGAAATTTTCATAGAATTTGTTTAATAACATAATAATACAATAATTTATGCTTACCAGAGGTTATTTAAACGTCTTATTCAAACTCTAAGATAATATAAACAGCTTTTTAAAGCAAAGATGACACTTTTAAAACTCTAAACTTTATAAACTTTATTTTTGCAAAATAATAGAAAAGCAAGAATTAAGACAAAATTATTGTTTATATTACAAGTTTGCATAAAACTGAAAATAATTGACTTTATACGTGACCTCCATATTTACATGTAGTTTTTTAAAATTTAAATGAAATCACAAATAAATATATTTAAATAAATACAAATAAATTTATATACATATACAGTGTGTTTGAAAAGTAAAACAACTTTTTATTTATGTAAATAAAATGAAAACAGTTAAAG
>JAQIYA010001230.1:0-13898 GCA_034699355.1 Microtritia minima | reverse complement strand
CATTGGTGTACACATTCTGTAGCTTTCATGAAGCGTGTCATAAGTCAGTGAGAATATGTTTATCAATTAAAGCAAATAGTTATATGAATTGCAGTCAGCTTTGAATAGTAAAGTCATTATTCAATGTATTTATGTATTCTCACGCATAATTAGCATGAAGAGCAGGTGCGACTTCCGAAACAAACAATCGCAACGATAAGGTTGTGATAGTACACGATTGATCTCATATCTGTAGATATGAAACGATATGAAACGCCAACATACGAGTGCAAAGGTGTGCATACATACGTATCTCCACATATGCTTACATATGCAGTGGCAGGTGCACCAAATCACGTCTTCCATAATCATCCTTATGTTTATTAAGTTTTCTTACAATTATCGTATGAAAGTAATATTATGATTGTGTGATACAATGAGAGTACAGTTATATTCTGCAACTCTCTCTTACAGTGCACAGCAAAGCTTACGATGCTTTACTTAAAGCGTGAGCATTTCGTTTTCTCTACGATCACTCTCAGCTCTCTCAGCCTCTCTCAGCCTCTCTCATAGTCTCAGTCTCTCTCTCTCTCTCTCTCTCTCTCTCTCTCTCTCTCTCTCTCTCTCTCTCTGCGTCTCTCGTGCTCATAAGCGGTGCGTCCTTTCAATGGGAGTCGTGACCGATCGTTTGGTCACGAGTCACGTTTACAGAACATAGAGTACAGTTCGCAACATTTGTTGTATTTACTAACATGCAATAACATGCAATAAACATTTTCCGCTTACATGGAAATTATATACTACACGACGTGTCAAATGCAAACTCGTAATACAGCGTTCATATTAGATTGAAGCGATTTTCTTTTTCCTATTCGGATCACGCATTTTTAATCTCGCTATTAAATCAAATTCATTTTTCATATGCTTTAAATATTATATAATCTATATTTTTATATCATTAATTATTATTATATTTAAATTTATGCATTTAGATATTAGATCTAAATGTGTCGCTAAAAATAACCACAATAATGATTAGAGTTAACTCCCGTTAACTTTTCAATTTGGTTGCAAACTCTGATAATATATGCATAATATATGCACATTAAGCCACTCAATACAGTATTGCTTATTGCTTATAAAGTTAGCACTCGATTCTGGCAACTCTTTCGGCCATTATATACATTTCCCACATCAACATTTGTTTAAATCTGAAATAATCTACTATATGAATGTTTTGTTATATTTATTTAAAATAATTTAAAAAATTGAGTAAATAAATTAATTTAAAGATGTTGAGAAAAACTGAGTTATCTTGGATTGTTTTCTATTTTGGTTTACATAATTAATGCAAATAATAATTTTGGAATTATTATCTAATATTTAAAAATAAAATTAAAACCACTTTTTAGAAAACAAGTTTGTATTGTTTTCTTGTTTTATTATTGCATGAGTTGGTTATACTTAATACAAGTATTATAATACTGTATTATAAAGTCATAATCCTAAATATTATTTACATAAATTTAATTGCATATAAATAAAAAAAATTAACTAATTTTTGTTGCATAATTAGAAATTTTTCATAAATCAGAAATTATTAAATTAAACTCCTAAACATTAAAGATTTTAGGCAAAAGATTCTGTTGCCTAAATTAAAAATTGCTGCTTAACTGCTTAAATTGTACTGAAGAGTACTAATTGTATTCTTTGATATTCAGTGTATTCACTATATATTTAATTAATTTCAAAATTATATTATCTTTTTAGTTTTTACTTTTATGCTTTGCTGTTAATTAATTTAATATAAAACTTTATTGACCAAAATTATATATTTATTAAACATTATTAAACATTAATTAATTATTTTGAATTTTGTCGAACAGCTTCGACGCCACCAAATCGACAAAAGGCGCGTCCAAATTACGACGAGATCTGATCAATTCAGAGATCGCTAATTTGCGCGATTTACTACCACTTCCGTCGTCGACGCGTCAACGGCTCTCGCAGTTGCAGTTAATGGCATTGGTGTGCGTCTATGTGCGCAAAGCCAACTATTTCCAACACGGTAACCATCAAACATTAAATCAAAACTATTACTATAACCTCATTAACTAAAGCGTTAATATTTTACAGCAACAAATTACTTTACCTACTATTAGATTGTATGCTAATGTGTAAAACTGATAATTTACTTCACGATTGTTCGCAATTTTAATGTTTAAATTCAAACGCAGCTGCTTTTATTCCTTTAAGCTATATTATGGTCAATATGTTGCTGTTTAGGCATATTATTAGTTACAGCTTATTAATATTGTAATATACTGTTTATACAATCATATATAAATTATATATAATTCTATTTAATTGTGAATAATAATCAGTAAATAAATTAACATTATTTACAGTGATTTAAGATTATTTAGGGATGATTTTTAAAATGTATAATAATTTTATGACGTTTAGACTTTAATAAACATTGCTTATTAAATTCAATTAACTGAATAATCTTAATTAAAGTTACAATATTGCGGATGAATAAATTATATTTCTTATATTTCGAAAATCTTTTAACTATTGTTATTATTCTATTATTTTTTACTGATTATTCCGCTTAAAAAATTATTTTTCGATTTAGTGTTTAATTAATCATTTAAAATATCGATCTTTTATTTTATTGTTTTAATTTAAGGAATTTTATTTGATTTTTACTGAATATATTATCTCTTAATTTTCATAATAATAGGACATAATTTAAATTTTATTGCTAATCAAAATAGTATGGCGTAGATTATCTCTTTATTCATTGAAATAATGTATCCAAACGTACAAATGTTTAATCGTGAGAACGCTGAGAATATATGGGCTTTTCTTGCCCTTAAGTCTAAGAATTACAGGCTCATCAATAATAAGCTATTTGAGTATTCATATTAATGTATGGTAATGGTAATGCTTTATAACCCGCATGTAATCTATTTGAAAGCACTGCGGCATGATTTGCCATTTACATAATTCTAATAACAAAAGATTCTGTTTAGAAGTACACATAAAGATATTTACAAGAAAGTCTTGTGGTGATGCACATTATCCTAATTTTTATGATTTTTCTCTCCAGCATTTCGAAAGCATGATTTGACGCCTGAGGTTCCCATACCTCACTTCGGATTCTCCAAAGTAAGAAATGCTTTATTATTTATTTATTACAATGTTATTCCGCTATTTATTGTACTTTCATTTATTATTCTTAAAAATTAAAATATTTACTCAAATGTTTTATAAGTTCAAGTAATTTAATTATATAAAATTTTATTATTATCGAAACACGACATACAACACACACACACACGTATTTAATTATTTATATTAGAGATGGGATTTTTAAAACTTTTTAACAAAACGAAAATATGAAATTTATAAATTCAAAGATTATAATTAAATTTAATGAACAACATTTCATTTATTTTTAAAGGCTAAATGTGATTTGTTAATGTAAGATTAATGTCCTTACATTCGATCAAATAGTTGTCCGTTGCGTTGAATTTATTTAATATATTTTATTAATCATCACAAAATGCTTTTTCAAACTTCCATATTATACTATTTTCCTTTAATATACTTTTAATGAAAAATTAATTTTTTTATAGAATAATTCTTAATTATAGCCATTTTGAATATTACAGTTAGCTTTAAATTTTAAATACAAAAATTTTTACAATGATTGTATTTAATAGTTATTTTAAAGGACAATGTAAAGAATAAAAACGTTGTAAACTTTTTTGTCAAAACGAAACTAAACTATTATCACCGCTAATTTAAATTTATATGTTTATAATTTAAAATAATAGTAAATAATTTAAAAATTAAAAATGTTAAAAAAGAAAATAATATTACTTTAATTCACACAAACATTTACTTTTATTAAAGAAAAAATGATTATTTTATTAATTTTTGCTTCATTTATCATTATAATATTCGAATACATCCATAATAATGGTATGCATTTAACTTAAATAAAATCAAAAATTTAGTATTTGAAAACTTAATTTAAAGATATTTTAAAAGTACAAAAATAAATTATACGATAATGTTTAAGATATTCTTGTTTTTTGATCTGTTGATAGATAAGTTTGCGTCTATAAAAAGAAAACTTTCTAAAGAACTTTATAAAGAAAATTTTCAAAAGAAAATATAAAGAAAAGACCTCAAATTTTTTTACCGCATGTAATTGACACATATTTAAATAAATAAAAATATTTTATTAGTAGATAATTCAATTTTATAATTAAATTACACTGTAGATAATAACTGCTATTTTTTCGTCATGTTTTATCCGATAAATATATAATATAATATGTAAATTATTTTACTTAATTAAAATGAATAATGTAGCGTAACTTATTTTGCCTAAGCTTTAATTTTTTCTTGTGAGTTTTTAGTACTTAATTTATTATTAGTTTTTAGGGAGAATAATTCTCCCTCATATAATTCAAAGGTGACACCCCCTCCCTCACCCTCTCCCCCACCCCCAGAGTGACGCAACGAAGGAAAAGGCCGCCCAATAAAGTACCCATTTTGGTACACTTTTTTGACGCCAAAGATGTCACTTAAGTTGGATAAGTTGGACAGTATTAGGTGCCAAATGTGTGTTTGTATAACAATTGTTTTTGCACAACTAAAAAACTTACCTCACGAAGCGAAGCAATCGCTCATATCATACCCAACTTTTAATACATCAAAATCAGAATACAAACACGAGCGGAGCGAGTATTTGATTAAATTATAAACGACAAGTCTTAACTAGACTTATTAATATGGTCATTAAATTATTGTGTTAAGAAATATATAACATTACTTTTAAAATGTTTGAAATTTAAAATTAAATTACTTGCAAAAGAATTACACGAACAACATTAAAAATATTTAAGCTAAATTTAATTGCAATATTGGTTATATTTGAAAATTAGTTAATAATTAATTACTTAACTACAGAGTAACTTATAATTTCATGTAATAAACACAGAGATAGAATATTTTATTGTCGACAAAATTGTTTTGAACTAAATTATACATTTTATATTCATAGACGTACATACGAATTATCATAGCTCTTTAAAACCTGTTTTACTTTTAATTGTGTACATTAAAATCGCATTCTGTGGTCACTCATTTATTTTTGTAAACCAATACTTTAACCAATTTAAATGCTAGAATATGAATATCAGGGCTATTGTCATACGGTTTGTTAGTATTCAACGCATTGTGCTTACGAACTCAATTGTTTAAAATAATGTTTTAATTATTTCAAATCAGTCAAATTGCATGCATTTTATAAAATAGTCTATTATTCTTATATCAAGACGTATGCTAACACTGTGTGTAAGTTTGTTGCTATAATCAATAAACGAAAATGTGTTTACAAAGTAAATTATTATTTTCGAGCTTAACATACACTAACAAACATACTTTTATATTCGGATACAGTAAATTAACATTTAATAAGAATTTTATAAGAATACAAAACTATATAAAAACGTTTAAATTAATAAAAGCCAAGCGAGCAAACCTTATGACCTCATAGAACAATACCAATAAACCAAAAAATGTGTTTCTCTGCAAAACAAATTGACTGCTTGTAAGAAAGCCTCATTTAAGGAGTTGGGAAAAGTTTTAATTAAGTTAAGCTAAATTAATTATTATGTGCAGCAAATTAGTTGTTGATCGTATTAATTAGGATGTATTAATTTAATCGCAGGCATTAAGTGGTTTTCTAATGATGATGACTCAAAATGGAAAACTGCTCTACATATCAGATAACGCAGCGGAATATCTCGGCCATTCAATGGTAAGATAACGATTGTGCACTTTATTGAATAACATATCGAAACATGCATTTAATGATGCATTTAATGTACGAGAAAATTGAGTCCATTTCTAAAGTGATAATAATAAGATGACGACCAATAGAGTGGAAAGAGAAAGTGATGTTAGCGGTGGAGAGAGTAATGGAGAGAGTGGTGAGAGAGTGGTTAGAGTGGCATACAATGCAATACAACTGCAATACAATGCGGTGTAATGCATGTATTTGTTAGCAAATCCGCATACCAGAAGCAGGTGGAGTCGAGTGGAGTCGACTGCATGACAAATATCTATTTCGTGAGAGTGTGTGAACTCTTATCTTCTCTGCTTAATATCATGTCTGCCGATAGTGTTAGCGAAACCACAATCATATGCTTAATGCTCGAGTGGGGGAAACTAATGATGGGAGTTATCGTTGCGCGTGTGAGCCAATGCCAGCTAATGCTCGTCTGATCCCTGGCTTTTGCTTGCCATTGAGCGCCGTTTGGTTGGCTTGAGATAACTCACGCACACCCAAACATGAGCTGATGTCTGCTTTGCAATTATAATTGAAAAGGGGAGGAAAGCGATCGATGCATTAATAGTTAAATGGCCTGAACAGCAAAAAATATAACTTATGTGTAACGATAACGATGCAGAGATTGAGCGCAATATAGGTCGTCATAATGTGTAACGTGTGTGGCTCTCAGTGAAAGTTATAATAACTTATTAGTGTTGCCTTCATGTTCAGCTCTGATAACTTGTATAATTAGCAGCGATGTGTTTACCATGTTTGATGAGTGCGCTCAGTCTCCCAGACTCAGTCTCTAATACTCGTCTCTCTTCGTCTCTGTTCGTCTCAGCTTTGCTACTGTTATGCCTTTTAAGTCCCGGAACTGTTTGCCCTTTAAAGGTCGAGAGCGAGTGTTTCGCTTCTCTTTGAGAAAATATTTAAAATATCTATAACACAATTATCATTCTTGTCTCAATCGTCTCAATCGTCTACTCCGACCTACGCTTTACTTTCTAATGCTTGTATTAATCATGCAAATCACAAATAACATTATTTTTGTTGCATTCATTTGCTTTATGTTTGCACTGTTTTACGTCATGTAATTCATGCAATATATGACCAATAAATAACAAAATAATTGATAACTTTTTAAAAATTATTTACGAAAGTTGTCAATTTATTAATAAATATGCTAATTAGATTAATGTATTGCAAATGCATTTACGAATGACGGTGGTTTGCATTTTTTGAATAAATTTGAATTGAAAGCTAACAAAAAGTAAATTATTATTTCCATGTTTTAACTATTTCTTTTAGTTAAATAATGAAATTTTTTTAAATTTCTTTTGTCAATTAATTTATTAGAGAATAAAATTGTAATATTTTAGTTAATTTTAATTAATTACTTTTATAGTCAATCTTATTTGTATGAAATTGCAACGAATATCTAATTGTATTTAATTCTGCTGTCATATATTTAAATCAAGACTATTAAATTGTCATTTTCATGGGTTATTTGGTGAATATTGAGATAATAACATAAAATTGTCAAAATCTTTTTTTCGTTGATTTATCTTTTAATAGACATTTTACAAATTGTTAAAACAAAAAACTCTAACGTACCGTTGAATAAAAGTTGCATAAAATGAAGAATAAATTATTTGCAATTAGATTTCATTAAAAATAAAAATTTTAGTAAAGTAAAGTAATGATTAAAAGAAAATTAATAGCCTTGCGTTTCAGCCTAATCTGATAATATGCATAAACTGCATAGTATGGCAAATTTTGCGAACATTTGCAATAATTATTACAGTAAACAATTTTAAGCAGAATAAACTTAATTTAAAATTTAAAAGAAATTGACTGATATTGAGTATAAATGATAATTTTTATACATACTGTAAAAATATTAAATAAAAGATAGAATGCGATCATCTTTTAAAGCATAAAATCAATTATGCGTAAAAAGTAAGACATTTAATGCTTGTTTAAAAACGTTTTATATTCGGAGCTTTTTTGGTTTTAGCATTTCCTGCTTTTGCAAACTAACTGCAGTTACTCTAATATCTCAATCATAATACGCCGATTATCTAATATAAAATATTAAATTTATAAATCTGCACTCCTATTATACATATGTATATGAGTGCGGATTATACGTGAAATAAATACCACAAACACCAACAAATTCACTATTACTATTGGTTTTAAAAGCTTTTAGAATTTCATGATATGTCTCTAAAATAACTATTATCATTGTCTTTAATTTCTGTGTCTTTGCATCAGAATTGCTTTCAGTGTCTTGTAATTCATCATTTTCATAGTCAATAAGTGGAACTCATTTAAACCATTTTATACACAATTTTGTGTTGTTGTGTTTTTTCATCCGAACCTTCAATTATACATTAGCAAACATGAACATAACTAATTTGCGTTTCTGTTGTTTTTTAGTTGAAGCAACTAAAGTGCATTATATTCTGTAATAATTATTGTAGACCATGCATATAATTATTATACACATATGCACACTTTGCAATAATTGCAAAAATAGATAACAATTATTTTTATCCATAAACATTTAATCGCATCATAAGACAATCAATACAACAATACAATTGCCACTCAATCGTATGATAATATTTCAAGTCAAGATAATCTAATGATCTTAATGTTCGCAGGTTTTTTAGTGAAGCTCTTGTTTACATTAATTTTTAGATCTGAGTTTACCATTTTTTTTTTATAAATCTTCGAGAGAAAAATTTTTGAGCGTTATATTCGAGTTTTAGAACCTGAATATACAAATGAACAAATGTTTCTAAATATACTACAATATAGTGTAATTTGTACAAATTTATAATGTAATAATCATTATGAATTATATAAATTATTGCAGATTTTTTTGGTCTAATAAATGAGAATTACAGAATTGTATATTCTGATAAGCCTTTATCACAATATTTTCAGTTTTACAAATAAAACTATTAAATTATTTAATTTTCTGTACAATAAATAAATTTTACTAAAAACTGTGTGTCCCATAAGTCCTTAAACAATTATATTAATTATGCAAGTAATTTGCTTGTATATATTGTTAATATGTTTGACAAAAGAAAAATAGTAAATTATGGGAATATTAATAATTGATGTGATTAATGTGATTGTTATTTAACATTTGCCTGGTTTAAGGATACATAGCATTATTTTAGTTTTTAGTATACTTTGAAGAATCATTTGATTTGTAAAATAGCAATTGTTTTCAAATTTATTACTGCAGATTTATTATTTTTTTATAGTATATTAAAAATTAAAATTATTTATAACATTTTGATAGAATTTATGTGACAGTATGTGTTCGTTACTATTGAACCATATATATCGCTAAATAAATCAAACCCATTTAAGGAATTGAATTCATTTAAAAAAATTAATTTTAGCTAAAATAGCACAAAAATTATAATAATGGTTTAAAGTTTTAAATGCGCATAATTTTGATGTTTATTGGAAACCTGAGAATCTCACACTGCATACAAATGACAATGTGTTGCAAATTTTAAGTTGCATTTATTGCAATTTATTGCAAATTTCAAAGTTATGTTGTGTTTCACTAACCTTTAAACCTTTAAACTGTATTAATTTCAAATTTGTGTAATGGCTGTAAATTTCTTGGTATAATTTTTTAAAAATCAATAGCGAACTCATTAAAGTTCGAGTTTAAAGTTTATCCATCATTAGAAATGAAATGAATAATTAAGTAAAATCAATGTTAATGCAAATCTAGTAAATAGTAATATAGATTTTGAATATTAACAGCAATTTATTTATTTCTCGATGCATAATGATAATGATAATGATGCGTGTTATCAAAAATCTACATTATTAAACATGAGGGCGTTTAGTAATTATTTGGATGTACTTTCGTTGAAAATGTTCGCATATGTTGCTCACTCTGATAACCGGATTTTGAATGCTTTCTTTTCTCGCTGTTTCTCATGACTTCTTCTGTCAGATCCTCATGTCAAGGCCATACCAGTAACATATACAATCATTTGTGGCAATTTTACTAATAGTAGTTCATTGAACAGCCTCTATAATCCTAATTCTGTTCATAATAGCAAACTCAATGTTAGTTAAGTTTATAAAAAACATGCACTCAATAATAAATCTATCAATGCATTTATTATAGAGATTAATTAATGCATTGATGAATTTAAATTTGCCAATTTATTAAATATAGCCACATATCGCTAGGCAGAGCTACCGAATTACCCGAGTGTGGGAATGCAAACATCGATGATTGCTATTTTATTTAAAGAAGCTGAAGAAGAAGCCTAATTGTTTGCGATACAGTTCAGCAGAGCCGCACCTAAAGCTGAATAGATAGATAAGTTAGTTTTAAATTGAGTGCTACACAGTATGTAATAGATATAATATTGAATCTTTTGCTACAGTTTTTTTGGGTGTGACGCTAAAAACTAGTGTTGAATTCATAAGTTGATGCTCTGCTAGTATTAAAACAACAAGCATTTACTGTTTCTGCAGTTGATTTAAACGTATTGCGTTCAATAGAGATTCGGCTTCATTTGAGATAACTAATCATTAGCGCCACATAACAAGCAATTATGACAGTTAATCATTTTTAGAAATTTAGAAATTTTTAAATATTAACTGATGCTAAAATAATTTAATTGTAGTTTCTTACTTAATTAATTTGAAGCTGTAGTTTGAAATTATATTATTTATATTCAATACAAAATAAATTTGTTATCTTAAGTAAATCATATCATAGCTGAGGTATTCGTTATAAATATTTTGCAATTATTACAAACATAATGATTTGTTGCTATTTTTAATGAAGTTTATTAAAGCTGAAGCAAACGCTCATCTCTTGCTTTAGTAATAAGATGCTGATTATAAAATATATAGTAATATATCAGAGATGGCTTCGGCGCCGCCGCTGAGCCGCCGACGCCAACAAATAGAGCTTCAGGGACTTAAGAGGCAATCGAGTGTGCGAGCCCTCAACGCTATCGCAACTACAAATTAGCCCAACAGAGCCCAACATAGCTGAGCATAGCTCTCGTCAGTGCGGTTCAGAACAAAACTAACCCAAAGAGTGCGTTTCAGGAGCAGACATACGAAAGAGCGAAACTGTTCAGTAACTTATTTTGTCCCAAACTAACAAACTAATGGATATTGTATAGCATTGTATAGTATTGTAAGGTATGGTCGCCAGCACTGCACAATTACGAGCTACTCGTTTGATTATAGGTTACTTGACTTCAAACAATTATTAGAATTGTTTTTTGACAGCGATAGCAATAGCAGCGATGCAATACTAACTTATCATACGCTTGAGTGGGTCGACACTCGGCAGCATTAGCTGATGAAGAAGCACTTCACTCACTCCACTCTTCACATAAGCGTTAATTACGAATTCCGCTATTCTAATGATTCTTTGGTTACTGCGATAAACTGTCGTTAAAGCATACATATTATCGTAGTTATATCGCAGTTAAAGCTTCCTGTTCTCCAGTAAATGGCAACACATTTGCCTTAATATGCAATCATAATAGAAATTACAAATAGAAAAAATGATGATATACGGCGTCTCACATATTATATGCTTTTCAGGAGGACTTACTCATTCACGGCGATAGTGTTTACGACATCATCGAAAAACAAGACCATCAAACAATTCAGGCCGAACTGATGCGAACCCCAAACCCTCTCAGTCTATCGCCCGATACGCGCATCTTTTTATGTCGAATGAATGTGTCGCGCAATGCGAGGCGACAAATGAGATTTGGTGACCAAAAAGTATGACATCTGTACCTCAATCAAGCAAATCATAGTTTATCATTAATGCTTGTGTCCACTCTTAGGTTGTCCTAATTCAAGGCCATTTCGTTAGCTTTCTGCCACTTTGCAGTCGCAATGAGCCCGTATTTCTGGCCACATGCACACCCGTGGCCATGCCTGAGACGAGAGAGTGCGTCGTTCAGGGCAGCACTAATGTCTTCACTTCAATACATTCAATGGACATGAAGTTTCTTCATATCGATCGCAAGTAAGAATTAATTAACGTTTATATCGATATTTTATGATTGAATGCACATTTTTTGCGCCAAAAATTGTTACTATAAAAGCTATATTACTTTATTCAATAGTTAATAATTGAATATTATTAATAGTAAAAAACACAAAAAATTGTGAGCATGTAAAGTGAGTCGAAACGATGTTAAATAGGGTACGCTATTATATTAATCAATCAAACTCTTTCATTATTATTAATTCAATGACACTAACTCTAAGTTTCTCCAGATATGATCGTACGATCGTTAGTATAATGTTTGAAAAATGAAAACCGATTTTGTTTTGCATTTTTAAAATAGTAAATTTAAAATTTTGAAACATAATTAGAGTTATTCTTAAATACAATGACATTGATTATAAAAAACTATACTCTTTTATCACCCGCGGTATTGGTTTGCATTGAGATCTTTAAAAAGTTTGGCACATTTAATTTGGCATATTTTTAAGTTGTTAACAATTTTTTAAATTAATATTTTAGATAATATTCGCTTCGAGGTATTTGTTATGTAATTTATTTTTAAATATAGCCCAATATTTTTAACCGGCGGTAAATGAGGTGCAATAAAACAATTAATTATGTTTGGCAAAAGCATTTGTTATCTAAACGCATGTAGTGGTATGTCTTTATACTTTTTGGATTGCATGCCGATGTGCTTTCGCAGATCTCGACCATAACATTAACATTTTTTAATAGATCATTTTGGCTCACAATAGATACCTTATTAATGTTTATTAAATTATCAAATATTTATTTAATTAATTAGAATATCAAACCATATTATATCTAAGATTTAAGAATTGCAACAAAGATTAAATATTCATTTATACATGTGTATTGAATATTCCTATGTGTTAGTAAATGAATACATGTATTGTGCATATATTACATGTATTAAGTATTACATTAAATATAAGTATAAGTACTGCAATAGCAGTAAATTTGAAATTTTTAGATAAATGTTGACATATTGTGAAAATATGCCAATTGTGGTATTTAATTATTTTAATTTATAGCACTTCATTTATCCTACAAATGGGTTATGCTGTGCAATACAAACAAAACTTCAATAGAAGTCAATTCTAAATTACATTACATTATATTATGCATAATTTTAAAAATATAATACTTTATTGAATAGATTAGAATTTTGATAAATTAAAAGTTGTAATCGATTAAAACAAAATAACTAAATTTGATGCCTAACAAAATGACTGAACACTGATTCATTTAAAATGAAACGAAAATGAAATTGAAATTATAAAAAATGTATAAATATTCAAAAGACTCAACAATACAGCACTCGATGCCCAAACTTATTAGGTTTGTCTAAAAAGATTTATTGCAAGTAATGATTGCATTAGCAATACATTACATTATTTAAAAATCGTGTAATACTGTATAGGAAAGGTAGACTTATGGGGCAGATGTGTCTTATGTCTGTCCTTCGCAACGTTGTTAAGGTCATGGATGGCATGGATGGCATGGACGCACAATTGTTGAGAATGAAAACGCTTTCAAAGTTTGTTGCTGTAAACTAAATCTATATTAAGTTCGTGACTATGATCGCCAAAGTTTATGATACTCTTAATAAATAGTTGTTACGCTATGTTTGTGTGCAATATGGATGTTTATGGGGCTATTGTGTACGAGTAAAATAAATTTTGGTTGTACGGCATGTATAGCGTAAACTCATTGCACACCCGCTTCAACGCTGATGACACTTGACCTTAAGTGGGTGTTGGATAGGCTTATAAACAAAGTTTTAATGCGAATGTTGGTGTTCTATGTTGCGGATACATGTTGTGGTTAATATGATTGCAACATCTATCTCACCGCAGATGAGTTACTGCATGACTTGAGATCAATGAAGAGGTCAAGAGGCGGACTTTGAGACAGAAATATACAATATAGCAAACCGTCAATTTAAGAAAACGCATTACTCCACGATCGCAGACTATGAACAAACTGTATACAAAC
>JAQIYA010001229.1:0-13904 GCA_034699355.1 Microtritia minima | reverse complement strand
TTTCTTAATAGTTACTCTTTGTTAATAAAGAGTATAACGTATATTAATCAAATTTCCAACTTTGATATGTTAAAAATCGATTTAAATGACACTAAATTTAGCCCAATTAGTGTCATTTACTTTGTTTCATCGGTGGGGGACAGACACCAGGACGGACAGAAGGACATCTCAAATACATAGGCCTGCTTTTGTCAAACTCAAAATAAGCTCAAAATTTTAATATTTCAGTACGGAAAAGGAAATAAAAGTAATAGAACAAGAGAAAAACGTAAAACAAACTATGTTTTCCAATTATAACAAATAAAATCAGTTTATATTAAATAACAGACAGTTTAAATTGATTTAAAATTAATATAATTAATGTCCATAGTTTGCTGATACATAATCAAATCAATTAAATTTTTAATTAAGATTGCTTAAAAAAGTAAGTATTATTTAAAACAATAATATTAATACTATTATTAAATAAATAAACAAAAGATCACATAATAACACACTAAATAATTGCATCATTTTTAATTAAATCAACTAAATTGAATGTAAGAACACTGTTGTTTTAGTTTTAAAAAAATTGTTTAATATAATAATGAAATAATTAATTTGATAAATTTAATTTGTTTCACTATTAAGTCATTTTTAAAATCCTAATAGACTACATTATAGTTCTTTCTTATTTATAAATTAGAAATCAGATGTTGTTTATAATCATTTAATTCACAAATAAGTAATGAATATTAACATAATGAAAATAAATGGTCTTATTTTATTTTAAATTTGTTAAAATGTGTTAAATGTTAGAGATAAAAGTGAATTGATAAAGATTTTAAAATAATAATTTTATACCTACAAACCTATACAATATATAAAATTGAGGTAAAATAGGGAGTAAACAGTTGTAATTAAGCAAAAATTGTATAATTTCTTTTAAATCAATCAATTGAATAAAATCTTGTGATTTTAATTAACATGTTTGTTTAGGGATAAGATAAAGTTGACAAACATAATTTGACAGACATTATTTTGATTAGATTTTTAAAGGCATGAAGCTATTCATGCTATTAAACTTTTTAATACAGTAAATACCAATTTTAGAATAATAATGTTTAATAATTTGTGCCAAATAATTAGTTAACTAATAAATTAAACAATAAAACATATAGATATTCAATCTGTTAAATGATTTATATCAAAATGAACATATTTTAAAATGTTCATAAATAAGTTTAAAGTATTTCCCAATTTTACACATGTTTTGACAATTTTGATTATTTTATGATAAACTTGTAGTTATGTTAAACATTCGGTCATTTTTATGACAGTAAAATAAAAATATAAAACATTCACTAACACTAAGAATATATATATATTGGTATAAATATTTTAAGTTAAGATAATTAAGTTATATTGCATTTATCTTCTAAAATATAGCAATAGTAAGGATATAGTATGGTGTAAGTATGGTGTGAGCTAACATAAAATTAAATTAAATATAACGTTTAATTATAGCGTAGCTTTATTTTAATATCATTTGCTATAATGATTATAGACTTCTATTTTCACAAAATTTTTTATTCAAACTGAATTAATTAAATATATTTTCAAAACATTTAATTTGAAAATTTTATCTTGTTTTAAATAAATATAAACAAATTAAATTGAAAAATAAAATAAATAAGTTGTTAATATGAGCGAGTAATGTCTGGAGACAGCTCAACAATCTAAACACGATAATGCAATTCTAATTACTCTATTTTATATAAGAAAATAATTATAAAAAAAGAGAATAAGTAAATAATTTTATAGATATATGTCGAAAAGCATATATTAATTGGATTCTTAATTAAATTAAAATAAATGGTGTTCTAAATGAATCGAAGGCGTGTCACACGTTGAGGTCCATTCAAGGCTTACTCATTGACACACTACTGGCCAGTCATTAATACTTATACCTATTCCGAAATTCTAATCTCTAAAAGTTCAACTCATATGTGAGTTCAACAATATATTGCAAACCTCTCAAATCCCCTAACCTTTCTAGAGTTTCGTTATTAACTGGAAAAAAATATTTTAATATATCTGTTTATAAAATTTTTGTCTTTAAAATTAATTACTAATTACAACATTTATATGGTAGTATATGAACATAATATTTGACGGCTCGCATATAATTGTATTTCAATTGATTGCTCAAACTTTTATTGCAGTCAAAACTTTGCATCCTATAAGTGCACACTCTATACACTCTAATAGGTTAAATAAATTATTGTTTTGCTTAAGTTATTACTGTAACCAATGAGGCTTCGCTATTGCTTGCATTTGTGTATATAAAGACCACAAACACAGTTTTAGTTACAGATAAAATTAATTATGGAAACAACAATTGTCAACTGTTAGTTAAATTTATGATCTTCAGCACAAAATTAATGATTTGATTTTCTTTCGTGACTGTTAACACAAACAAAATTGTTTTAAAAATAGTTATATTGGTGTTTGAAAATTAGGTTTACAATTATCTATGTTTTGGTTTATAAGCGATGTAATTAATGGTATAAAATATATAAAAATGTTTAACAAGTATTGCTTAAATATTATTCTTTAATTTCCTCTACATTTCATCTGTAAATTTCGAAATATCACTGACAATAGGGTTGAGTAAAATTAGTTAATTTTGCCAATTCTTGCTATTCTATTAAGTTGTCTTCATATTAAGTTCATCTTTTTATTTTGAGATCGATCTCGAGTTTTAACTTTAGCATTAAGTTTTAAGTAAATAAATTTTTGTTTTAAAGTTATTTAAATAACTAAGAACTTAATTAAAATAATAAAAAACTTTTTTGACGCAACATTTAAGTTATCAAAACAATCGGTTGTCTGACATGCACATCAATACAATTCAATAAAATTGTGAATTTTAAATGTCATGTCAAACTAAGGATTTAATTATTTTAATTAAATTCTTACAAGTTAGTTATTATTTAATTCGTTTTCCAACATTATTAAGAATTTATTAAAGATTTTAAAATTATTATTAATAGCTTTAAATCTAATTAAATTTAAAATAGTTTCAGAATATATTCAAAGTAAAGGCTTATTAATTATATATAAATTTTGATCTTAATTTATAATTATTGAAAGCTAGGCTCAGAATTATAATTTGAGGTAAATCTCAAGCTCATACATTTAATTTATGATAATCCCTACATCAAAATAAGATAATTAATTAATGTATTAATTATATATAACTAGAAAAATGAAGTTAAACACAAAAAGGAAAGAGAGAAAATGAGTTATTACTAACTCAATCATAAAACCTCTATTAATACCAAACATTATTTTAAATTAGTCCCTAAAACTAATTGATTATTAACATTTCAAACACGAAATACAGTTTATTTTTCCAAAACGAAAAAAAAACAAATATCGATTTTTTATATAAATTTATATTTGAATAAAACAAAAATATAAAATAAGAATAAAAATATTTCGGAGCACTTTTTTTGCTGAAAAGCATTTTATGAGCGCTTATTTAGTGGTCGTCAGTCAGAAAGCCGTTCCATTTTCTATCATTAGTTCATGACTCGACACGTCTCCGCAAAGTCCTCAAAACCGGAATAACAAAAAACAAATCGCGATAATCGAGCAAACATTTAGCAAAACAAAATTTGCCTTTTTTTTGTTATTTTTTCTAACATTTGAAAACTGACTGAAATAAAACTAATATTCTATGCGCTAATTTTTATTCATTAAACGCATGAATTACGAACAGAAGTTGGTTTGCTTTTATAGTCCTCCACCCTTTAAATTAAATAGTGATGAGCATGAAATCTTTTTCTTTTGCTGATTTACTAAAACAATATTAAAGCTGACTGGATGTCACTTTTTCATCTCTCGAGTAGTTTTCCCATTCCCGAAACACGCTTTAAATTTATAATCATATTACGATTAAAAATTATATCACGATATAAATATTAACCTTTAATGCTTAAACATTCATATAAGATATATGAATGCACACTTGTATCTGTATATACATAACCCTCAATGATTTTGCTCATTCCAGATCTGTTAGCGTTTTTTATTTACGTGGGATTTTTATTTATGGCTCTCTTGGATCGCTTTGATGGCGAATATGCAGACTAAATAGATATTTGATCTTTTTTGCTCTTTTGCGTCAGGAAAGAGACAAATCAAAAAATAAATCTAATGTTAGATTAAATAGAGAAGTGGAGACTAGATTTTTCTGATTTTTCAAAAATTTATCTTATTTTTATATGAATAAATTTTTGTAATAAGATATAATTTAAATGCTGGCGCACACAAAGTACTCAAATAAAATGATAGTTGATTTGAAAATAATTCATCACCAACTTTGGCATTCATCATATTGATCGGCATTTATAAATCAATCATTACTATTCAAATTGATTCAATCAATGATAGGCAAAAAATCAAAGTAGAGTAAAGGTTCAGAAATACGTTAAAGTACTGTTAAAGTGCTACCACTTATAAACAAAATATTTAATGACTTGAATTTTATTTATTTTCTGATGCGCATAACGCTCGTTGAATACATTTGGAGTTAATTTCAAATTTTTCATTTTTATTATTTTTCTTATTTCGATTTTTTAGCCTCGAATAATACTTGTAGATGAATGAAAAAAATTATTAGACGCTCAATAAATTTATTGATACTCAATAACTTTATTACCATAATTAAGTGGAACTGTTATTTGCGAACTTCTAATAAACTCACGTGAAGTACAAACTTAATAAAGTTAGAGTTAATCATTTTGAGTTAATTTATTAATTTTCAGTAGCGTATCTCACAAACAAATAAAAAAGCATTAAATCGCGATCAATTGATTGCATACATTTAGGTTAGCTATTCGATGTCAAGCGATAGCTTTATAGCTGAAAATTATCTATTTTAAAGACGCAATAAGAATTAAGTATGCAGTTTAGGCTGAATCAGGCAAACAAAAAATAAGTTTACGATAAAAATGAGATTATATTTATTTAAATAAAATAATATTATAAAATAAAAACATTTTTTTGGAGAATTTTTTTCGTTCTTATTGCCAAAAAATATAAAAAAAATAAAAAGATATTGCCAATTCCTTGAGTTTTTCAAGTTTATATTGAACAGAAAAATTTTTATTTTGCAACAATAATTATAGTCTCGATATTATATTATTTGAGCACAGAGCGCATTGCTAAAATCAATATTTAAATGGGTTACAGTGTATTAATAACTGCTTGATGTATAGCATAGTAGCTAAATTTTTATGTTTGAAAGAAACTATTTTCTAGACCATAAAATAACAAAATTATTTCATTAAATGTTTTATGATTTGTACTTGAAATGCTACCAAAATGAAAAAAAATCCATATATTTTAATAAATAAATGAATACAAGGTAAAAGTATAGAATGCGTTGCTATCTATATTGACCAGCATAGATGCTATTTAATTAGTTATCATTTTTGATAACTAATTAAAGAGTTATCTACTAATATTAATCATGGAGAGGTCGTTGTATCAGTTTTATTTTTTTAATCGTTTAGATTTATAAAAATTATTTTAAAGTTTTTTTAAAAATTATTTTGCGGCATTAGCCTTAAATTTTTAGCTTTAAAATTTAATAATAATAAGTATATTTTATTTTAAAATATCAGTTAATATTGTTTATTAAATGTATAGCAAATATTTCAGTAGTAAAATATGAATAAACAGGTTTTGACTTTGTTTTTTACTTTAATTATTTCATTTTGTTCTAATAAACTTTTGTATGTTTTGATTAACTCATTTAAGATTTAAAAATATTATAATTGTACATTTAAATGTTAATTATAAAATTTTTATCAATAATTATAGTTAGAAGTTTACGTTTAAAGCTATTGTAAATTAATAATTTTAATTAAAATTTAAAAAAAACTTTACTAACATATTTTAATTAAACACACTATAAAATATTATTTCTTATTAAACTAATATTTAATGACATTTTATATTTTCTAAAAATGTAATGATTCTTGAAATATATGTATTTTTATGTAAAATTATAAATCAAGTTGTATGCAAAAAACACGATTCAATATAGAGATGCAGTAATTAACCTGTTAGTTCATTACACTAAGGTCTAGCCCATAATTATTGGACGATATTCGCTGAGGTAATGTGCGGTAATGAATCAAAGCGTATGATATAACCTCGAGGGCGTTCAAACCAATATAAACCAACATAATTAACTTAATACCCTTTAAGAGTGCTTAAAGTATATAACCACTTAAAATCAAAGTAAGTAAATATTATCACTGTTTCCATAAATTTTTTATTTGTTTTATTTGGCGATATCTTATATATATTTTTAAGAGAGACGTGATACAAACTTTTAAACTCAATTTAAAAAGTTCCGTCGAGTAATTATAATAGAAATAATCTCGATATTAAACACTACGGCATCTTAAGTCTCTTTTTCGCTCTCAGAATATTGATTTTCTATATGAGAAAATAAAAATAAAATAACTTCAAATGCAAACTTTGATTGCCGGGCATTTATTTCTTAATTGTAGAAAAGTGCAGTAAGTATTTCAGATTTAGTATAAGGTATTAATGTTAAACATTTCAAGTATTTTATTTTATTTTAATAAAGTAAAAGCAAAAATTTACAGTTTCCACAAAAATGCTACTAAATAATGAATCAATAAACGTATAAACTTTATGTACATCTTTTCTATATCTTAAGCTTAAATAACGTATATCATTAGAGCAAAATTTTGTTATTTAAACAAGCTTTCATGAACTTAATAGGACTTCAAGCCTAAACGAAAATCACAATACCGTAAAAATAGCCATCGTCTCTATCAATAATGTTTCTAAAATAAATCATTTTAATCACTAAAAATTTTCTAAAAATAATAATTCAATTTTCTATACATTCTAATTTCCGAGTAAATTTAAAGTTTCACATTTTATAATTTTTTCAAATTAAACATAATAATGAAATTTTAAATTAATTTAGTTATAAAGATTTATTGACGATTAATTTAAATTCTCAAATATCTCAATAACAAAGACTCAAATGATTAACAATAAAATCAAAGCAAATTCTTATAATTTACTTCTAATACTTCAAATTAGATTAGAACTGTTTAAATAACTTATTCATATGTTAGTAGAAAAACATAGCACCGATTACTGCATAAAAAACAACAATTTTTAAAAAAAATATTGTCGCCAAAATGTCGACAATTTTTTGTTTCATGCAAGCAATTAAGCGAAAATATTTTTGATTTGCATCTATGAAAAGTTGTTTGCATGCAATCTGCACACAATAGCAACACATAAATAAAATTAATTTAACTCATTCTTACTTGAGTTATCGTACGAATAAAAATAATTGTTGTAAAATAGTAGAATATCGGTCCACATTTTTTTGCTGTTCGTAATGTAAATATCAATTTAAGTCAAAACTTGGAGCAAAAACAACAAAAAATGTTACGATGGTGTCGAAGAGAAAAGTTTGAACACACAGATAATTGAATCAAAAAACAAAACAGCCTGTGTTTACAAGTGAACAATTGACAATAAGTTTAGGGTTGAGTTTTTTCTCTCTATTCATTCTAATTGTTTTTGTTTAGCTAATTAATATAAGGCTCATTTACCAAATATTGACTCATTTCAAGTATTTTTCTCTACTGGAAAGCCAATTATGAATGAATGCATCAATAAGTGCTTAACGGGATAATGCTTTTTTGGCACTACTCTGCAAATAAATAATGAAACACTGCGAGCAATGAATAAATATATGGTATTTAACAACACATTGCAAACCCCCTGCATATGGCATGAAGTCTGCAAAAGTGATTATCAGTTCGGCATCTCTGGTTCGAGAACAAGCTTAACACTAAAAAATGTGCTCTCATTAATGCTGAAAAAGAGCTCATTTTTCTCACAAGAATAGCTCAACTCGAACACAATAAAAGGTAATTAAACCTATAAAGCGTTTTCGATATTGTAATATCGCTTATTACTCCTTTAATCCAACAGATACGACATTGAGTTATAAATTGATAATTCATTGATCATTCAATGGTAATCGCATAAGAAGTGGGAAATGGTCTCTATTTCAATAAGCAATTACATAATCAGTAATAAGTCTGAACAGCACTTTGAACCCATCAATACACGAGTGAAGAGTTAATTAATAATCCACACAATAGTGCACAACACTTACAGAAGTCAGTGATGCCTTTGAAGCGAACTTATAATTACGTTATTTGTTCACTTTGAAAGTATAAATCTTAAACAAACATCGTGTTTAGCCTTTATTAAGTGAAAAATTAATTGAATGGTCTTTCGTGAATGAACAACAAAAAGGATGGTAACAGTTATGGGAAAGTTTTTATAATGAATGTGAAAATCAGTTAATGAGGATAATTGTGAAGAGAAAAAGAAATGTTTTCTAATGGCGTAAATCAAATGCAACTCGAGTTCGTGTCGCGTCTTATGATTTAAAAGTTTCTGTCAAAATATTCATGTTAGAAGAGATAGATTTATTTAATTTAGATTGAGATTAAATGATAGTCATTGGTATTATAGCTTTTCATTATAACGTGCAATCTCTTGTGAAAAGCGATTTCTGATATTTTTCTTGATTGGTATCCAACAGCGAACATGTTATCCCAACACAGGCCATACAAACACTGAAAGTCCTGATAATATCTAGTGAGTCGCTGTTAAACTTATAGTAAATGAGATTTTCGTTATGCTATTATTACAGTGCTATTACAGTGCGCTTCTGATAATAGAATTACAGGTGAGGGCTATCTAAGAATGAAATGTTTATTTTTTATTTTGTCTCCACTTATACATATGAGTATTTCTCTAATCTTGTCTCCTTTAAGATGAAAAACCATTTTTATGGGTTAATGGTTAATAGCGTGTGAATAAATTCAGATAAAAGCAAAAGTTTTTTAATTTTAAACAACATTTTTTCAAAACAGATATGGTTTTTGGCGAGATAGTCAAATAAGCGATTAACGAATGATTTTCATTATCTCTAAAAGCGTGTACTATATTGCCATCAATAGTGCGCGTATGACTGCCTGGCATATAGAGTGCTACTTTACTTTTCAAAAGAGCCACAACCAAATGTAATAAATCATATGCGCGTTAAATACAAACCTATATTCTATAGTATCACAGAGAGCCACAGAGAGCCACAGTGAGCCAAAGTGAGCCACTGTGAGCCATCACAGGTATACCGTGCTTATTGAATAATTTTTTGTCAACAGAAAGCGGCTAAAGTTTCTATCGTTACATTCAATCGAGATAAGGGTCTAAAAAATACGATAAAATAATTATTGTTTAGAGGCAATTATGTCGTGGCGCCTGATAATGGGCCAACGAGGAAGTCAATTGTCCATTTATTTTACTTTCAAATAGTATTATATTTCTTTTTAGGCTATATATATACAAGCAAAGCCATTAGATTTATTTTCGTTTTAAAACACATTTTCAGCGTTGATTTTTATTCTTAAAAATTTCTAACATCGCTGTGCTTTTGGTTAAGTCTTTGGGAATAAAAGGTAGAAATTTTTATCTCGAATATGGATCAATATTAATATGTAGCTATGTTTTTGTCTGAAATATATCCGGTCATAGATGATCACCAATGCATGGTTTTTATATTCGTGACTAATTTTTTTAAATGCGTTGCACATCGAGTAAATTATATTTGCGCACCATATTTGTCATGACTAGTGCTGAGCATAGGCTCACAAAACATTGAGCCTCAGCCTGATTCTAGTATTGCGAGTCTGAGCCTGAATAATATATTCTCATCCATTTTAAGCAATAAAAATGTTGATCTTTGCACAAAATATTATATACTGTTAATAAAATTCAATCATCGAACGCATAACTTCAAAAAATTATAATTAATTTGTTTATTTTATCTCAAATTTCAGTTAAACTTAAAATATATACCTATTTATTTCTGAAAATCATATAAATCATGAGTAAAGTAGTGATTTGAAGCTCGTTGAGCCTGACTGTATGCTAGTCTAGGCTCAAGCTTGTCGAGCACACGCTCGATAGACTGAGCCTCAGGCTCGTAATGACTTTTAGAGCTAAGCCTAAGCTTAGGCTTGCCTGTGCTCAGCACTAGTTATTAAAAATAGCACCACTGCCACAATCAACTTATTCTCACTTTAAAACGGATTATTATTTCAATAACTTGAATAAATAAATATATTCAACATTTTGGATATATTGATACATATGGACAATAAAGAATAGCAAAGATTATTAAATATTTGAGTAGAAAATTATATTTAATGACTAAAAACAAGTTTACTAAATACAGATATGTCACATTAATTTGTTTTATCTATTCATTATCATTATTATGCATAACCTTAATTAATTTTAAGAATACATACATAATACAGCACAGTATATAATTCTTACCCCAAACTCAAAGTGAACACATTCTTAGTTGTGTTTCTGATAAACTACACCTAACAGTGAAATTATGTAATACTAATATAAAATATTATTTTATTTATATCTAAAAATTATATTTAGAAATGATAATTATGAACTTGATATTAATACGCTTCAAGCATAAAGTTAAGGATGAATAAATGCTTTTACTCTATAGAGGTAATTACAATGATATAAAATTTACTTTTGAAAATTTATTAAGACTTGTCTTTTGTCGCAGTGGTAATGAAACTGGTTTTTTTCAAAACAAACTCATCAAGCATTTGGTTTTGAAACATATGCTTATTATAAGCATTTGTAAATAATAAGCTATATTCATATATTATGGCTATACTAACTAAATAATTATTAACATAATCAGGTATAATTTGTTTATCTTAATGTGGTTTTATGAAACTTGCGACAAAACAATGTCAATGGATCTTCAATTTTTACATAACTTCTATGTTACCTCTAATAAAGTAAAGCTTGTAAATCTTATGTAATCAAGTTATACTGTATGTCATTCTAATGTGAATGATTATTGTTTTATAAACTTATTGTTTTTATGGACTAAATCCTTAAAACTAATCGAGTTCATGGAAACCATATCGGACTATAATAATTTAAAAGCATTATGAAATTATAAACAAAATTAAAAATTATTATAAATTATTTTATTTTATTAGAGGTAAAACAGAAGGTTAAAGGACTTTAGCTGATCTTGACTTTGACATGGATTTGAGATGTCAGTCTGATCGCACCTCAACCCCATCCCCACCTCCGTTACAGAAAGGTAACCATAAGTGAGCAAAATTTAATGTCATGTTAGTACACTTTTAAGTTAAAATCAGCTCAATTTGATGCTCATTCTTGTTTACAGATTAAAGTCAAATGCTATTAATGCTATCAATTAACATCTTAAGCTAATGAATTATTAGTAATAATTATTTATGTAACAATGCGTAGAATAATCTAAAATTATTACCTTAAATATTAAATATATTACCCTATGTTCTTATGGATAAGCCACTGCTTATTTAAAGACGTTGAAATTTTGAAAAAAAATTAATTCGGTTTATACAGAGAGAATGAAAAGTAGTTATTTATAGGAAGTTATGCACAGTAAAACACACTTATATGAAACAATACAATTTATCTAATTTCCTCTTGAAATTGATCGCCATCTTTCAAAATGAATGACCACATCGGGCAACAAATGATGAATTTATATTTTCTAATATTTACGTAGCAATCGATGCATTGATTTCAATATCATTTTGTTTTCTGCAAGCATTGTTTACTGTAAGGCTTTTCTGTGCTATGCTTTAGCATTGCATAATAGGTAACCACTTTTCATTCTCGTGTTAAAGTATTTTTAAATTTAGTAATTTACAATTTTAATAATGAAATAATTGTAATCAAATCTATCAAATTCATCATCAGATTTATTAATGCTCTATTATATGGTTTGCATGTCTTTGCAATTTTTCTACAATATGGATAAATTAAGTATAGTATTGATTATATGTCTAAAATAATAATAATTAAATACAAAAATTTAGTTATTGGCAACTATTAAAAAAATAGTTATGTAAAATTTCTAACGTCCAACATTCACAAGAGTCAGGCTTATCTATTGTAACATTTTTACTTTACATTTCTATGCTTCTACTGTCCACAAGAACTTAAGGTAATAAGAATCATTTAAAATATATACAGTAAAAGTTCAATATAGTGAACGCTATTATAGAGAACTTTTCGACATTGTGAACGCATTTCACGAGTCCATAAGATTAATGTTTCGATACTGTGAACATTGCATTTAACTTGCATTCTTAGCAATTATAAACTTAACAAGTTAAACATATATCTAAACAATTTGCACATAAGCTAAATTGAAGTTAAAGATCCTCATTTCAGTTTCAGTATATTTTCTGTTTTGCGTTCGCGCAAAATACATATATTATACATATATGTTTTGTATTTTGAAATGACTGATAAAAGAAGCTTTTAAACAAAATAATTGAATATTAAAAAGAGAACAATAAGGAAAAGCATAGTGACATTGTTATAGACCTCAAATTAATAAATAAAATTAAATCTAAAATTGTGAAAAATTGTAAAAAATCGTAAAAAAAATAATTACAAATTATGAAAATGGAAATTTTGATTCGAATTGCATGCTTAAGAGATGGAAGTTTTCCTGAAGTTGAAAAACCACAGAATGACTGACTGAATGACTGTGTAAATAATGTTTGGCATAAAAAACATTCCTCTGTCTGAGCCTATAATAAGAGCTAAAGCAATAAAATTGCTGAACTAAAAGTTATTTAGTTTTAAATATTTTTTTGGCTAATATTAATACAACGCAATAATATGGGTTATGTAAAATGGTTTGGTTAATAATTATAGGCATAACTAAATTTTACGAAAGCATTGGTTGGCTTAATAATTTCAAAAATAGATATAATATATTATATGATATTATATACAAGGAGAATATGCAGGTATTGATCCTTAAATAGCATTTAATACTATTTAAAAATATTTATTTTCAACATATAGTTTTAATGAGTAACTATTTAATAATTTATTTCATTTTGAAAGTGATTGTTTAAAATTATCTATTTGTAAAACAAAACAAACACTTATTTTTATACTAATAAATAAAAGCAAACTTCATTTTGCATAATATAATGTAATTTCACGATATTTCGATATAGTTAACGAATTTTTGGTCCCCCATTGAGTTCACTATATCTATCTTTTACAGTATTTGGAATTTTGATGATTTTAATTCACATTAGTACAGAAAATGCTAATAATATAAATAAATAATATAATAATATAATATAATATAAATGTATACATTTATGTCATTTTAATAAAATTATAGACACATTTTTATTCAAAATGTTTCAATTAAAATCAAATAATTAAAAAATAAATATAATATCTAATCTGTATTGACATAAACCATTAAATGATAAGTTATCAATGATAACAATTAAAGCAGCAAAGCATTGCTTTCATTGTTGTTTTCTAGATTAGAAACAGATTTATTGATGAGCAGATTATTAGACTACACAAAGTCAAGGCCTAACTATATCACATTTGTTGTTCAAATTAATTATAAAAATATTTGCAAACACTGTTCAACAATTATGTAACTCAATCGATAAACTTTGGACTAGTGATAGAAAAAGTCCAAAAACCTTTTGCCATTACCAAACCATTACCGGGAAATTTTAAAATTTTGACACCATTACCGGTCTTCCATTGCCGGACACTTTTCTCAACTATATTTCCGTTATTTAATAAATTTACTGAATAATTTAATATATTTATATATTTTCAGTTTAATCAGGTTTAACTAAAAATTGTTTTTAATTAAAATAATAGCTGTTAATTCT
>JAQIYA010001228.1:0-13907 GCA_034699355.1 Microtritia minima | reverse complement strand
ACCATTCACTACACCATCCATTACACCATTCATCTCTGTTTTTAGTGGTACTCAAAAATGCAAACCATTTATCTCCAGTTTGTTATAGCAATTGTTATACCAAATGGGCTTTATTTTTAGGTCTTTTGCATAATAATCCGGTATCGAAAAATGTTTACTATTGTTAGTAACTTATATCTGCTTATCATATTTGACTTCACTTTATGTCTGTATTCACTTCACGTTATATACCCATCAAATAGTTGTTCAAAATTGCGATCGCACTCAAGTGTTGTTTCGGTAGTCTCTGTTGTTTGTCATAAACGTATCTCTCATCTAATACTGTATATTTTAAATGAATTGTTTTGCAATTTCAAGTTTTTTAAAACAATGTCATTGTATGAGTAATCCATTTTGCAGTTGTTTTTTTGATACAACGTTTATATTTTTATGACCCATATTTTATGCATATTAAAATTTTATTTGAAAATAAATTTGTTTAATAATTGGTATTCAAAATATTTCAAAGTATACAATAATTTCAAAATAGATTCTACGGCTTCAATATTATTATGAGTGAACAGGTTATGAAGATATGGAAAATTGAAAATATAATTCAGACAGATATGATAAAAGTGTATATTTTAGTATAAGCTATAATTATATCAAATGAGTTTAAAGAAATACTTAGCATTTTTTGATTTGAAATTATGTCATAACATTTTGCAAAATTATTTTATTTTGCAAACAATTCTAATATCATTTTTAACGCTACAAATGATATTTAACGATATTATATTTTGTTTAATTCATATCTAAGAGTAATAAAATAAAATTGTATGTTTAAATATTTCCATCTAACATAACATTAGACTTTTTTAGCTTTAATTTTCATTTTTTATATCAAGCAATTAGTATAGAATTTTATTTAACTTTTAATAAAATGCTAAAGTTAATTATATGCTCATTTTTAAAATTTGCTATTAAAATATTAAACAAAATAAATTATTTAACTTTTATCTATTAATTTTTTATGTAACTAATTATAGCGATCTCTTAATCAAATGCATTACATTTTTCTACTTACTCTCATATTAATGTTAGTCATTAAAGAAGTGATAATATATTTAAATGTAAAATTTACTCATTTGATGTCTTGATTTGTTTATTTAGAAAAAAAACAAACAAATGACACTTAAATTGAAACCATTAATTGTTGTCAATTTAGGTTAATTAGTTAAAACAAAATTTTGTTTGCATTAACTAAGGCAAGCAATTATTTGTTTAATTTTTTAATAATTCAAATTTAGAGATCACTTTGATTAAGATGAAACAAATATTTGAATACTACCTTACATTTCCGTATTGTTCTTTATATTTTAATGAAAAAAATTCTGATTATACTTTAATTATGTTTTTTTTAATGAAATCCTGAAAATGTTGGCAACTTTTTATAAGCGTATAGCGAAAGAACTGACATTAAAACTTTTGAGAACTAAATTTCTATTGTTATTTAAGCTGAAAATCAAATTTGTTTTGTTATAATTATAATCTAAATTCAATTTATAATAGAAGAGAAGCAAAGACTAAACTACTCTAGTTTTACATTACATGTGCGCACAGAATTGATTGAAGACTTCAAAGATGGACTACTTTTTCATAACACGTTTCAAAATATTTGAATTATAAAATATAAATTGGTATTAATAGAAGTCAAGGCCCACATTAACTCAAATATAACAAAAAATGCTTTTGCGTTAATTAATATTTTCTTAATGTTATTAATTTGAAATTAATTAGATTTGTTTATATATTTCAATTCATATAGAGTTTTAATTTTTATAATGAACTCCACAGGATTAGGCAAAAAACCAATTTAGTTTAACAGTAATTTATATATTTCTTACTAATAGTGTATAAAAACAAGTCTATTTTTATTTTTGATTGTCTGCTAAAAAGTTAATTCAGCGGTTTATTAAAACAAAATTTTATTGTTTATTTTGTAATTTAAATTATTTTTGACAGAATGACCTCATCAGATATATTTGACACTTTTTATTAGAAATTTATATTTAACATATTTGATTCAAACTTAATTAGTATTCGATAGTGTTGTTATCTAACGTCTGTAACTTAATTAGTTTTCTCAAATGTTTGACTCTTCAAACACAATAAAGAGCGAGCAGTAATAGAGCATTATATTGTTGTCTAATTGAGATTCACGTCTGTACTACACGTGTGCTGATGTTTGTATTTCTATTCATTTGAAATGCTTTTCAATTAATGAACATTTGTTTCTTTTTTTATTGTTAAGATTATTTTTAATTAAGTTTAAAACAAAAATATTAATATTAATATATAATTTATAGCATGCATTTTTTCTTATGTAATTTCCATTGACTTCCCTATGGTTTAGAGAAAGAGGACATCTGACCTCTAAACTTGTTGCTATTTTAAGTTACTATTTTTGATGCCATTTAAGGAACATTTTAAATATTTTTGACATTTGATATAATGTTCAAAATAGCTGATAACTGGCTATAATATTAGTTATTTGTAAAGTATTGTCTTTGTCTTAATTTGATTAATTAAACTAATAATATTTTTAAAATTTATTTTTAAGAATTTAATAATATTTTATAAACAAAGATCTTTAAAAACAGTATCCACTAATTTTTCATTACCATCTCTATCATCTTTAAATATTTATTATTATTAATTTTTTGAAATTTTATTTTTGGGATATAATAAAATAAATTAAAATAATTTTAAGAGTAATATGAAGGAGTCTGACATTATTTCTTTTAATGTTAGTGAGTCTGAATTAAATTTTATTTGTATAAAGTTTTTTCTTATTTGTACAAAATATTCAAGTTTGCTAATTTAAATTAATATTTACCAAAATATTATTTGTAAATAAGTGGTTTTGCCTATTTATTTATATAAATGAATTTTTGTTTAATTTTAATCCTAAATTATTATTAAAGTTCCTGAAATTTCAGTTTTTTATTATAAATATATAACTTTGTAATATATATTTAATTAATTATAAAATCAAGTTTAATTTGCTTACTTTCTGAACATTAAGTGACTTTAGACTCGCGGATCAATTAAGTATTGAATATTATAACTTAAGATTTTTTCATTTTATTTGTGATTTTGGCTATACCTTGGAATTAATTGTTTCTTGTAGTTTCAGTGGAATAACTTTTTTATTTCAAAATATGAATGCCTGTAATCGAGATAAGTATTTGCTTAAACTGATTACTTTGAAATTTTATCACGAATAGATAATTTAGCTTTTTATTGATATAAAATGTTTGTATTGATATGAATAGTTTTAAATATATAATATTTAATCACTTAATTTTTGAAAAATAAATTGAACAAATAATTAGTTTCATATGAGACAATGTTTTGAATATTATTATAGCGAATATTTCATGCATCTATTAAATGAATATTCATTATTTTCTGAGTAATGCATTCTTGCTTAATGGCTAATACGTAGAAGTAAGCGCTAAATTGTATTCAATTCTTCACTTTATGCTTTTACAAGCTTAATATATTATATTATAAACCTTGCAAAAAATAAATTATTGACTTAAATTTAAATTGAAGGCTAAATTCTTGATGTTCGTAATGATAGTATAATGGTTTGAAATTGATTTTTCTTTGAAAAATTGAGACTTATCGCCTCACTTATTATCATCTTATGTTATTGTATTTGAACCTGATTTTGGTGCAACTTTTTTTATGATGTCTCTCTTTTGTTTGATTTGTCACATGTGTTTGAATTGAGGCAAATTTTTTTGGGCTATTTTTTTGCTGAACCATAAATAACCGCAAATAATAAATAAAGTTATTTTTATGTCTATTCAAATTTTATTTTTAATATAATTTAAATTATGTTTTTTTCATTTGTTTAGGTCTTTCACAACACATACAAAGAGGTCCCGATCAAGACTATCATATTCTTCAAGGTTTGTGATATAAATAGGCATAAATTATAAGTGGATATAATTAATTTGATGAATTGAATTTGTGACATACAGGCCAAAGGCTGACCATTCCATGCATAGTGCTAAACAGACAGGGACAGTGTCAATGGCTTCGTAATGGATACGTTGTCGGAAACATTGTCGGCAGCTATAAATTAGATAACACGCCGCCGCTCAGCACTGGTTTGATTAGAAATTATGAGAATATTTCAAGTACTTAAATGAATTGTTTTGTTTGATCATTAGGCGATTGTTCGATAACTATTGAAAGAGTGCGGCACATCTACGACGAGGGCGTCTGGCAGTGTCAGGTGACCCCCTCTGCTGTCGACAGACCCGGTCTTCAATCAATTCAAACCCGACTCACTGTTCTCGTTACACCCGATCTTCCAAACATTAAACAAGCGGTTTGTTATCATTCAAATACAATTATTGTCTTTAATAAATAAAGCGTGATCACCACTATTTAGCGCACCTAAATTCTAACTTCAAATTGCTTGTGTATAAAAGGAACGAAATTGTAATCAGAGTTTAATTAGTAGAGTTGCAAATATAGTGTGAAGCGGTTATTATGACTTCTGACTTCTCCTTTTAAGATAAGGAAATTTACTCTAGATTTAACAGGTGCGCTAAATAGCGTCGGTCACGCTTTCTTGATTAAATAAAGTTAAAAATCAATATGGCGTTTAATTGGTTTTATTTGATTTATAGGTGAATGGAAATCTTCAGGTTTATTCTGATAGAAGCAGTGAAATTGAATGTCAAAGTAATAATGGAAATCCGCCGCCACTTATTTCTTGGTTTATTGGAGATGAGAATATCACTCAAAACGTTAGTAAAACATAGTAAAATGTATGGTTCATAATTTTAATACTACATTTCAGTCGAGATCTAACACTGTTATAGCGCCGGATAACAGTACTGGAGTTGTTTCATACTTAACATACACGTTCAAACAGAGTCAACACAATTCTTCAATTACATGTCAGATCGTTCATCAAACTATAAGTCAAAATACTAGCGCTCGCGTCGATGTATTCTGTGCGTGATTATATGAAAATTACGTGAATAATTATTTAAAATAATTTACAATTTTAGATGCACCTCAAGTTAGTGTATCTCAACAAATATTTACTGTTAATAAAGACAGTAATTTGAAAGTTGAATGTCAGGTCGATGCGAATCCAGAAGCAAGAGCTGTTTGGAAATCACTTAATTGTAAGCAAAATAAGAGTTGCTGTAACTAAAATGCTCTGCAAATGTGACTTATTGAAGCATTAATAAATGTAATTTTTTAGATAAACGCTTTAATAACGTTCGCTATGAGTCGAATAGTTTACTCATAAGCAATATTAGTCGATACATGAACAACGCTTTGTTTGAATGTTCGGCTACGAACGATGTCGGAACTTCACAACCAGTTTCTTTTTCTTTAGATGTATTATGTGAGTCGTGCGAACTATATTTACGCTGAATTTTTTTTATAAGAATTAATCCGTAATAGATGAACCACAACTACTTAATTCATCTGAACCTACAAAAACGGTTAATTTGGGCCAAACAATCCACGAATTTTGCGATTATGACGGAAATCCAAAGCCAAAAGTTTTGTGGTATCACATAAATCCCATCTCAGATTCAGTGAGACATTTGCCATACAGTGAAAATAATGGAAGCAATCTCATTCTGCATAATGTCACATACAATGATGAAGGTTTGTATTTTGTCATGTATTTATATTGCTATTAATGTTTATTTAACATTTAATATTATTTAATGTTTATTAATATTTTATTATTAACAGGTCATTATTATTGCGAAGCCGTAAACCATAATATCCTTACCGGTAAAGACAGTATTGTTAGAAGCAATCAGTTTGTGGTCGATATTATTGGAAAGCCTGCAATTATTCAAGTATTTATATTTAATTTTAATATATTTTATTATTTTATTTAATAATTAAACAAATGACTTAACTCAACACATTTAGAATGTGATTTAAATGTTGTATTTACTCTTAAATTTGAATTAATCTAATAATTTAGAGTATCGATACTGTCCAAGGATTTCGTGGAACCCCTTCCGAAATAACTCAACATTTTTGTAGTGATCCAACGCCTTTGTCTGCCTCGTGGCAGTTCGGCTCTATTACGCTTGACGTGAAGTAATGGCTTGTATATTAATAATTTAATAAAATATTTTACATAATGTTATTCATGCAGAATTCATTCCGATTCTTCTCAAAGACCACTAAATGTCACATCATTTCACAGCCGATATACTGTCAGAGATTTGATTCCAATTGATAAAACTTTGATTTCGACGTATTCTTCCTGTTTTCAAGCAATTCTTTTGATCGATAATACAGACTTAAATGACCAAAGAGATTACATGTTTGTTGTTACCAATCAATACGGTCGATCTGAGAGTATTGTCAAATTGAAGGTATAATCGTTCATATTATTTCAATATCAATTAATTATTTATATTCACTTTGAAGGTTGTTTCTCAATGGTCTGCTGCCATAATGATTACTATTGGACTCATTGTATTAATTATGTGCTCTACGCTAGTAGTCGTTACGCTCTTATTTATCAAACGGAGGAAACTTGGAAGAGACAAAACTGATGACGAAAGTAAAGAAGAAGTTCGAGGTATGGCTCAAGAGTTAAATAAATCAAAAAAATAATAAATCTTAGTTATTTGGATCGTTAAAGAATTTAACGTTAATTGTTATTAAAACTAATAATTAAGATAAAACTAAAATATCACTCATTCATTCATTCATTTTATATTTTGATTATATTCTAAATTTGGCAGTCTATTTATCCAGTTTTGAAATTTGTACATAATTTTTCGATTAATTGTTTATGTGCTATACTTTATTTGAACTCAAACGATGTAATTTTCAAAATATTACGACTTAATCAAAATATGTTATAAGAAAAACGATGTTATAGTGTATCGATTGTGATATGCATGCGATATTAATATTGTCATTAAAAAATAGTGCAAAACTCTTAATGCATTATTAAAAATTAAAACAATTGCTTTGATATGTATCTCATTCAGTTTCAATAAAATTTATTTATTTAAAAATCATTCAAAAATTAATTTAATAATAATCTAACTTTTGTTAATAATTTAATTATAAATAATAATACTTATTGTTTGTATATTATCAATTCATTTTAACATAAAAATTATTAAATAGCATATGTTATTTGAAAATGTGTTATTAACGAATAGATTTTCATAAATTTGAAGCTAAAACTAATCACTTGGAAAATTATAAGTTAAAGATCACCAGGTTGTGAATCATTTGGTTAGCATTTATTATACATGTATAATACAATTTTTAATAATAACTTGCATTATACTATTACATTATTTCATAGTTTAAATTTTTACGCAATTCCATTAACAATTTGAATTGAAAAAAATTATTAGCAATAAACATGATATGTAACATGTTTTATGGCACAATAATGTGACAATCTATACAAATTTTAAGTCAAATTGCAGAAAATTATAGCATTTCACTAATATGAAGAGAGAAAAGCAAAACTATTGAGATTATAAAAAAGTTGAAAATAATTTTTATTGTCCGATATCTTTTTATTGGAAATATTTTTAAAAATTCTTTAGCAGAGAGCTTCATAAGTTTACATTCAGGTACTGTAAATGTATATATATTTTGCATATCAAGTTAGTAAAATTGTAATTGAAAAAAAGACACATTCTTTTCATGTTAAATGCAAGTTAAATAAGGCTTAGTGACATAAGTAAAAAACTTTATTTATGTCCATTAAATGATATCTAATAATAATCAATAAAAAATCATTGCATATATAAGTAATATAAATAATATATTGTAATATTTATTATATAAAATGACATAAAATATCATCTGTTTCAACTAATCTAATTTTTTCATTTAATTGTTATTCAAATTTTTTCCTGACTGTTTCGCAACTTCTTCTGAGATTTTTACCCAAGTTTTTTAAATTCATCAATATTTTGTTCATTTTCTTCTTCATGGTATTTCTGTTTACAAAGAGCCCAAAACTTCCTATAGATCTGACTTATGTCGAATTGGTAGCATTAATTTCTTTAATAACTTTCATTATTTTGGAAATGCAAACATCCATTTTTATTATTTATATAATAGGCTGAATCAATCTTTTCAGAAATATTTCATTTTCAACTCTTCATTCTTAAATTAAAATATTTACATATTAACAATAACGTCAAAAATAATCTCCAGAAGTCCCAACAATGAAATACTCTCACGCGCTTTTTTGCGCGTTAATTTTATAAAGTTTTTTACTTATGTCATCAGGTCTTAAGTTAATACTAACATTAATATGATTTAATTTAATTAATATAATCATTGATATAAGTTGAAAAAGTTACACATGCTTTATACAGGTTATGCATAAAAGTTGATTTTATGTATAAAGTTTATTTAATTTTAAAAGAATTTATAAAGAATTTGGAAAATTGGAATTTGGTAATGGATTACAATATAGTTTATAAAATGTTATTTAAAATTTAATATTAAAATTGATTAAAATCTAATATTTCTTTTGCAGCCCCTATGAAACCAGATAACGACAAACCAGAGAAAGAACCTGAAAAGGTATGCTTTCCTAATGATCACATAATACGTTTGTTAATACGTTTGCATTATTTCAGGAAAAAGGTGAAAATCACGAATTAGTTTACGCTAATTTAGACTTTGCTAAACCAACAGAGACGAAGCCAAGCAAAACGAGTAAACCGCAGGCCCAACAGAGACAGTTTAAAAGCAATGGCGGAAATACCAACACAGAGTATGCACAAATTACATTCGCTAATAAGGCCGACTTGTGAAGTTGAAACACATTGTTTCCAAATTCATTATTGATGTTTTCAATCTAATTTTATAGAAACATTGTTTATATAAATCAAAAATCTTATTTTCATACGAAATCTCTTTTGTGTACATTGTGATAACTATTTTTGCAATAAAACACAATTTTTACTCTTAATATTTGCTAAATTTGTATATTCTTTTAATACGTCATTTGACTAATGATAATTTATTTAATAATTATTATGCTGACATTTTTTCATAATAGTATTGATTGTATTATTTGTTAATTTAAACAAAACTATTATCAACAATAATTCTAACATAATTGTGACATGAAAATAAAACATACTTAAAGTATTTTTTGTGAAATAATACCTTTATTACATTATTTGATATATTATTCCATTTGATAACAATGATATATATTTTTTTGATCACTTTTTTCAAGTCAATTAATATGACTTTCGAAGGGTTTGCACCACTTTATCAGATATATATTTTTTAATAATTAAAACATAAGTAATTAATAAAACACAAGTGTACGAAAGCAAACTGGCTTTAGTAATATCACTACAAATGCATTTAACTTAAAAGTTAGACAAATTTCTGCATTGAAATTTTAAAAAAATACACATGTATTCAAGTTACAAATATTTTCAATGTTTATACAAGTTTCTGTAGCAAAGATTTTCTGATAGCTTTATACAAACATTGAAAATAATTGTAACTTGTTGTACATATCGTTGTTATCCATAAAAATAAAAATAATAAATCAAATAAATCTTTAAACAACGAAAAAATAAAAATGAAAATTTATTACATTACTTGGAAATATAAGACTCAATAATATGACAACAATAAAAATTGCTCGCATGGAAGTGTTACAATTTGAATTCGATTTCTTGTAAATAAAGTTTTATTAACCCTGTATGTCTGTATTTACGTTAATATTTTATATTTTAAAATTTAATTATTATATATATTTTCAATATAAATTATCTCAAATTAATAAAAGAATAGTCAAATAGTCTAAATATCAAACAACTATGTTTGAGAATATTTATTGAATTAACACGATCATAATTTAGTCAAAAATTTTAAAGTAAAGTAATTAAGATATTAATATTTCAAAAATATCGACAATTTTTAATCATTTATTTCTTGATCTTAGTTCATTGTATTAACTATAATTTAAAGTAGTATAAAATTTCAATTTTGATGATTTTATAAATTAAATCACTAAACAATAGAGTATAAGATGATAATTTGTTTAACAAAATTATATTATGCGAATATTTATTTTTTATGATTTAGTTCAATTGAAATTTTAAAATATTAAATCTATATAATATTTTAAATATGAATTATCTATGATAATATGAAATATGCTATAATATATGAATAAGAAATATGAAAATATTAAATCATTTACATATATCTCTATGTTACTATTAAACCCATGATTTTGAATCATATATTGCAAAATAATTTCTTTTCTTGACTTTAACTTGAACTTGAAATAATTTGGTTCTATTTGTGTACCAAATCAGGACACGAACACAATAATAATCGAAACACTTCAAAAAACTTTTTTTTATTTCAAACTTGTTTTAGTTTTCTGGTTGCTCTCAAAATATAATGTGACGACTATTGTGTTGTATTTTTTATTACCCTTCTTATAACCTTATACTTAAAGTTTTAAAGTATAAAAGTTTACAATTTTCGTAAACTATTATACCGCACATCTTATTTAAATGTTTTTTATTTTTTTTAAAAAATTACATGAAAATCAAATTTCAATGTTTTTTATTAGTACGAATATTTCAAGTATTCTAAAGTTTCTCAATGCAACTAAGATATGCTTCATTCATCAATACTCTATATAATTAACAAATTTTGGTTTTAAAAATTTTTATATAAGAACATACAACTATAAATCCGCTGAATGTTTAATATCGAATAAGTTCAAAACTAAATAACATAAAATGATAATTTTTAAGATTAAAGAATAATCATTAATATAACCGTTAAATAATTGTTATAATAACAATATTTTACCATTTGTTGAGCATACAAACCAAATAACTTAACTTATAGTTAACTTATAGTGGTTGTTGTGTCCAACTGTAAAGACATCTTTGGCGTCAAAAGATTCTACTAATTTGTTAGCAAACAAACTCACATTCAAATTCATAATTTTGCTTTTATAAAAACAAAATCAGCTTAAAATTATCGAGTATTATACAGTATTTTAAGTATTTAAATAAAAGTTTGTAAATTTGATTTTGCATTTGATTGAAATGATTAACAGTCAATGAATTGCAATTGAAATGAAAGTTGACGAGTGGTGTATCAGTTGGTGGCAGTTATCACGAGAGCGCGCAAACGTCGACATCTGATTGAATGCGTTTCACTCGTTATGTTGTCATCACTGACTCATTGCAACCCTAATAACAGCTCTTTAATGACATTCAATCAATTGTTTATTGCAATCAATTATTGATTTGTTTGGTTAGTATTTGAAACCAATAATGCGTTTGCATTGAATCGATATAATGGCTGCAAATGATGTGAAGTGTGACGAAGTGGTAGTGAATGCGAGCGAAGAAAGTGAACACAACTTAACCAAAGATAGAGACATCAATTCAGCAAATAATGATAGTTTGCCACTCAAATCAGTTAATAGTGAGACCGCCAGTAATGCTTGTAAAGCTGATGACAGTCAGTCCACTCACGAGAATCAGTTGACGATTGACCGCAATTGTGCTCTCGTTGTTAATGACATTGAAATCAGTGGCGGACATGTCGAGCAAAGTGTCGATCATAGCGAGCCGACACGTGCCGACAATACCGCTAATAGTGATCGCAATAATAGTAATATCGATGATAATATTGACGACAACGGCGACGCAGACCAACCCTTTGATGAAAGTAAAAGTTCATCCGATTCTGACGATGAGGTAAACGTTTGCTATTGATTTGAATTGAACTGAATTCAATTCAAACTTTGACCAATACTTTACTCTATTTCTACTTTTATTAAGCATTTCTCGCATTTCTTTATTAATTTATATTTAAATAAATACATCTTAAGCTCATAAGGTTTATATAATAGTGAATTAGTATTAGACATCTAAATAACGAATACGTTATTGCAATTTGTTTATAATTTAACGGTTTCGTTGTTTAACTTTTAATACAAATGAATTTAAAGAAAGTCTTTAAAAATTTATACTAATTTAGTATTTGTATATTTAAAATTGTTTACACGATAAACTAAAGTCTGGGCAATTAATTTGTAAACTCAGTGATAGTGTCATTAATTTAATATAGTGTCGAAAATTTAATTTATGAATACTCTTTTATTTAACAGTATAACATGTCATTTGGCGATACTTAACTCAATTTATATATCATATGATTTTAAAAACTTAATTCCAAATTGCATAATGAATTTAATGTCTGTATTAATAGGATTCAATCCTGAATCACGATCCGACTCCCAGTTCGGCGTATCCCTCAATAAAGTGGTACTCATTGCAGCAGTTGTGTCAACGAGAGTATGGAATGCTATTCGTTAGTATCTTAACGTTATTAAAGTGTTTATATTTTTATATTTCAAAATAGAGCATGAAATCGGATCGACTTTTTACGATCCGATTCTAAAATTATTGTTATTAATCTTTATTAATTATTTTCATCATTATTATTTAATAATAGTTTTTTTCGATTTTTATTTAAAATTTTCACTTATTCAAAAGTTTTATTTTCGCTTAAAAGTTTGAATAATTTTATAACTCAAAGTATATTTGTTATGCTTTTTGTTATATTTTAGTTAAATAAGAATTTATTTTAATTTAGATTTTTAAAATTGAATATTTAATATTCTTTTAAAACCGTGTATTATTACTTTTTAATTAATATTTTAATGATGCACTAATTATTTTATTTTATTTTGTATTTTATCTTTATTTTGAATTTTATATTCAAGTTTTCTTTAGATTAATTATTTTATTTTTGATCGAATATAAAAAAGTTTCTTTTATCATGAAGTGTTTTTGTTTATTAAATAAAAATATATATAAATTAATTGAGTTCAATTAACCAATTTAATTAATATTTTTATTTTTTAGAGACCTGGAAATAAGCGATCTTTCAATTCATACGATTCGCAATGGTTTCGTCGTTATGCCTATAATTCCTTATTTTTCTTTCAAAGGTTAGAACTGATGGAAAAATTCGAGGAACACAATGGTTAGTGATTTTCTCAATTAATAAATAACTGCATTAAAATGACAAAACATTTAATCTTATTTCGAGTTATATAATGTTTTATGTTAAAAATTATTTTATTTTTATATTCAAACACTGTATTTGACTTTCTTTATAAACATTTTTGAAATGTTTGCACTATATTTAGAGTAAGATAAATCTTGGCTTCAAATGTGTTACTATCAAATTCGTAACAATACTTAGGTTTTACTTAGAATTTTCTTTTTTTCACTTTTATTGGCGCACATCTTGTTTTGTGAACTTCTTTATTTATTAGTTTTCTACCATTAATATCAATCTAGTTTATTATTTTTATTATTATATTTTTGTATTTCATTATATTTTTTGTCGATTAATAATTTAAGTCAATAAATAGTTTATTTTTATAAAATCTAACTTGATTTAAGCTTTTAAAACATTTTATCTGCAAAAATTTATCTGCAGTAAAAGAAGCATTAATTACATTTAAAAAAATTGAATTTCAATGTTAAGGCTAAAGTTTTATCTTTTTTAAAAAAATTATATAATTACAAAGTATTATGGAAGTTTAAATAAGCAATAAAATATTATGGAAGAATCATAATATATAAACGAATATAAATTTTAAATTTAAATGAAACTCAAAAATGCATATTTGCTATAATAATAACTTAAAAGCTTCCTAAAACTCATTCCGTTAATCACTTCTTGCAAAGTGGCCACAAAAACAAATAAAGACATTTAAGAAAAACTGAAAACGTTTCAGTTTAAAACTATTAGTCGGACCCGAACTCTGTTTTTTAGTAACTTTCATATTA
>JAQIYA010001227.1:0-13907 GCA_034699355.1 Microtritia minima | reverse complement strand
GAAACACTTTTCGCTCACAAGTGTCAGTAATATTCACTTAATCCTTATCATTTATCATTTATTAAATGATTGTAAACTTTTTAAACTCACTAAGTATGCAACAATTTTTGGCATTTGGGAGAGAGAAATAATTGTTTCGCGATGATATTTTGTTTTTATAAAATTGAAGTTGAATATTGATTATTATTTCCTTATTCATATATCTTCACCCCAGAAACCAGTCTCTTGAAGGGAAAATAGACAATTTTTGTAGAGATTCTTGTGGAGACTGGTTTGTAGGGTGAAGTTATATGAATGAACAAATATTATATATTAAATATATATTTGATGCAAAATATATTGTTGTGAAAAAATTCTAATGTTATTAAACTATCTCTTTAACAATACTTTACTAATAGCTTACTATAAACATACATTCGGAAGCTAATACTGGAAAACTTTTCAAACTTAAACGACATTCTTAACGTTAAATAAGTGCACCAAAATTGGTACTATTTTGGCACCCTTTTCTTCCCTTCTTCTTTTATTTGTGGGGGGGGGGGGTAATGACGTATATGTCAATTAAAATTGTAGAAAATTCTTCCTAAAAATTGTTACTTACTTAGTCAGTTTAAAAAGTTTGCAATTATTTAATGAATGATGAATATTACTGAGCGATACGTCTCACGTTATGCTCAATGAACGTAACTTTAATCGCTGTTAATAAAAATATTATCATCCAAATGAGCTTATTTTAACATTATTTTTAATTTTTGGGTTACTTATGCGTTCGCGCTTTATATATCTTATTGAAAAAATATTAACTTATTATAACTTTCATTGTTGTAATTTATCTTAACAATAAAAATTATCCAATAATACATTTCAACAATACTTTACATTTAACTAAACTAAACTAAACAGAATAAAAAAGCATATAAGTCTCTAATGTCCAACTTATATCTCTTCTTTGACGTTAAAACTCTATTAAAATGTCACTAAATTTGTCCCACTTATGGTTCTTTCCCTTCATCGGGGGGTCGGACAGACAGACAGACATTGACTTGCTTTTGTCAAACTCAAAATAAGCTAATAAATAATAAATATATATTATTATTTATTTTATATTTTATTATTAATAAAATTAATCGAATCAATATCAACATTTAAAAATAAATACGATTCGAGCAATGATATGATAAATTAGTTTCGAAATTTATTGTTTGATTTCGAGGCGTTAACTCTCATACTTGACTGAATAATTTAATTTTACTTCTAACCCATTGAAACAGCTCTTGAAATTCATTCTTCTTATTAAAGACGTTGATTTTCATTTGCCTTAAAATGGGTGTCAGTTATAATTTTCAATTATAATTTTTGCGCTCTTATGCAATTTATTTGTGTTGTTCAAGTTTAACAAATTAGAGTCGTATTTAATTTCATATTGTATTTTGTTGGCATAATTTATTTAGTTTTTTATTTATTCTTCGCATCCGCTTATTATGTGTCTGTCTTGAAGGTTAGAATTTAAAGCTTTCGTATTTATTGGCTAAAAGATTAGCCATATTTATAGTTAAGTTTTTCTAAAAAAATATATTTTGATATTCATTAACTGTTAAAATTAGATTTGATTTCTTGCGATTCGAAAAGGTGTCATATATTTGTATGTTATAATTAAATGTTTTAAATTTTAGACAGTGCTATGGTTTGATAGATTTGTGGAGCTAAGAGCACACCATTTAATACAACCTGAATCCACTTTTGAGTGAGAACAGGATTTGTAGCGCATGTTCAGTAACTTCTAATCACAAACTCCTCAAACTTTTGAAAAACTTTTAAAGGCTTTTAATTCAGTACAAGTTTATAAGTTATATTGCAAGTGTGTTGTCTTCGAAATGCAGGCAACTTTTATTTAACTGTATATTAATTATGAATTAATTTTTTTGAGTTCAAATGTTTGCATATTATTTTGCATATTAAATCATATTAAATCCTATTATCAAAAATTAAGGCGATATGTATTTCTGTGCCTAATCGACAGACTATGTGCTGCTCATTAAATTCACAATTAAATTATTTGGTGGCAAACGATAGCCGGAAAACTTCCTCCACTCGTTTCAATGGCAACTCTTGTGCTCATATTTCATACAATGACTGACATTTTTCGTAAAAATGTTTAATGCATACATTCCTACATCTATTAATCCAATTTTTATATTTATCTCTAGCGGTAAGTAATAAATTAATCTTTTTGATCATTAAAATGTGAAACTAAGTTAATATCAAGTTAACACAAACAGTGCCATATTTATATAACAAAATTAAACTTATTTAAACTGATTTCTAATCATTTATTATCGGTAATCATTGGTTGATTAGGACTAATATAGATTTAGATTTAAGACTGGAAACCTTTTTCATGCTGTGTTAACAATATGGTACAGTGCTTACAGTGCTTACCAGTTAGCTTAACGTTAGCTTAAGCGAAACAACTTTTGAAAACTGTTGATTATATGCAATATTTTTGTTTTGCGTTCATAAGTTCAGGTTATGCAGAAAGTCTGAATTGAACGGCAACTGTTTTAGTCATCCGCTTCAGTCGTCTCTGTTGAACAACCAACAAGTTAATTGTGAACATGACGTGCAGATGCATTGATCGTGCACTATCAATCTGCTTTCAAAAACTGGGTCATCTGATAGGCCAATATCCGGGATATTTTGTGATAGTGCCGATTTTAATTGCCTGCATCTTAGCCACCGGTTTGCAACGCCTGCACTACGAAGACGATCCTGAATACCTGTTCTCGCCTTCCGACGGAAGGTCCAAATCGGAGAGAGCTGTCATCGACGAGTTGTTTCCAATCAATTACACGCAGAACTTCAACTTCGGTCGCATGACACACAAGGGCCGCTTCGGGCGGCTCATCATTGTGGCCAACGACGGCGGCGACGTTTTGCGGCGATCCGTTTGGGACGAAATCATGCTTTTGGATCAGTCCATCAAAAACATGACCATTGAATGGGATGACTCGCGATGGAAGTTCGAGGATCTCTGCGCCAAAATGGACTACCGATGCGTTAACAACGATATACTCGACTTCGACAACAGAATCACTGACATCGAGCAGAAAAAATTCTTCTTGAAATATCCGATTTGGATCAATCAAGACGTCTACAAAGCCTACTTCTTTCCGGCCTATTTGGGAGGTGTTCAGCAAGACGTGAATAGTTTGGTCGAGTCTGCCAAAGCTGTGCATTTGATGTACTTCTTGGACACCACAGTCAAACACGGAAGCACTCGCGGCGGCCTTTGGGAGGACGCGTTCATGAAACTGATCGCAAGCGCGCACTTCGACAACATATCTGTGGCCAGATTTGTGTCCACCACTCTTCAGACCGAATTAGAAAGCAATACTCATAGTTTGGTGCCATTCTTCAGCATCACAATCATAATCATGCTAGTGTTCAGTGTGGGGACTTGTATGATGGCTGACTGGGTGCTGTCCAAGCCATGGCTCGGCCTTCTCGGCTGCATTTCCGCCGGCCTGGCAGTGGCCGCTTCTTTCGGTCTCGCGTTTTATTGCGGCATTGATATGATTGGCATCAACTTAGCGGCGCCTTTCCTGATGTTGGGTAAGCTATTCCAGACATTTGTATTTTTTTAGTTAACACTTTTTATGCAACCATTAAGTTAAGTATGTTTTGTGACAAACGTTAAGTTTATTGCTATATTTTTTAAATGTTAATATAATCTTATACATTGCTAATGTAGAGAATAAATTTTGTAAACTAGTACACTAACTGTAAATAAGCATTTCAAACATTCAAGCTATTTGTCTGTATAAATAACTTAATTATCTCCGCTTAAAACGTACGAGAAGTAGAAGGTAGCGATTTCCTCATTGCTTTAAATCTTTTGTGCACAATTTTTCGATCACTCTTTTAGCATAAGTTGTCAAAAGTTGCAAATTTTATTCGTAATTATTATACATATATCAAACAGGAAATAAATCAATACAGGATATACTAGCGATATAAGATTAGTAGCAAAATAGCAAAATTGTCAGTTACAGGTATGTGAACACCATGTCTACAAACTCACGCAGAAGTAGGCATAAATGTTTCACTTATCTATTTGTTCTTAAATAACCATTAAATAATGGCATTGACATACACTTGACTTCATCCGTTCTTGTATTGTGGAAAAGATATGTGCGTTTGAATGTCATTTTCAATGTTATCCAATGTCCACATTTGCTTGAATTTGGTCTACAATTATTTTTAAAAATATGTTTTAATAAACGTGAGAAATAACTTTTTTGTTTTATAATTCAATATTGATTTTTAAAATTAAATTAATTTTATCTTTTATTAATTCAAACTATATAAATAGCACGCAAACGTATAATAAGGGTTAATTGTCAACAAGACTTGGTTAATAATAAGTTATTAACCAAATAATAACTTAAAATCTATTTGATAAATGAAATTTTTTTTATTGCAAATTATTAGTTAGTCAAAAGAAATATAAAGAAAATATTTTTCCGGGTTAAAATACAACGAGTTCGGATGTTTAATTAGGCCCAAAATAATATAAATTATCTTTCATTGTGTATAAAATTAGATATACCATTATTTATTTTACCTGCAGAACCACTTTGCTCTTATTCTAACCGAATTTTATTCAAATGAAATATTTCACGCCAAACACAATACTGGCGTTATTTGCTATAAATTTAAATAGCGATTTGTATGATGAACTAACTCATTAGTAGTTTATTTATTTATTCTTTATAGTTTTTTTAGTTAACTCATTCACATATATTTTGTTTATAAAAATTATTTAAATATTTACGATATAATATATCTTTTTATTCAATTACTTTCCTCAATTATTTTTACTAATTATTGCGTTTAAGAGTATGTAATAATTTTTATCGCGTATATTTAATTTTGAAAATTGAATATTTATAAAAACATTTCGATTCAAACTTTAATTCGATAGATTCGCGCACCGATAATTAAAAAATCAAATTTGAAAGTTATTTATACATAAATCAAACAAATCGCTAAAAACTAATCTTACTTCCTATTATTTATGCGCTCGCCGTAAACGGAAGCAGGCGACCCACTGACTCCGTTTCTGGTCAGCGTCCTCACCAGTCCTCGCAGTGCTCATGCCATTCACTATCTCTCTTCATTAAAAAGTTACTTTTGATGCAATTATTATAACACACACAGGCTTAAGACAGGCACGAGTGTTGAGTCGATTGCTTCTCTTGAGTCCCACACCTACCTGTTAGCAACTATTGAATTATCATTATTAAAATAATACCCACTGTTTGATTATAGCCATTATGCGATGAGAGTGTGATTGCAATTACACAACTTGTGTTTTCATGCTCATCAAAATATGAAAAGAGAAAGTTTGCACACATGTACGCAATGAATAAAAATGAAAGCAAAATAAACGGCAATGAGAGCACATTTGACCGATTTTGCATGGCTTTGTGCTCAACTAATATATACAAATAAACATTAACAAATCGCATAAATCAATATTTACCTTTTCTAACTTAAACAATGCGAACTCGCTTTAAAGGCATCTCACGCTATAATCAGTTACTGTCTTTAAGAAATGATTTTTTAAATATTTTGGTTGCATTAATTTATATTTGATTGTATGTATTTCTTGATAAATCATTTCATTAGGAGTGGGAATGGATGATGCGTTCGTACTTCTTGCTGCGTGGAGGCGAACTAATCCGCAGCTCAGTATTCCCGAAAGACTCGGACACACGTACGGCGAGGCAGCAGTTTCTATTACTATAACATCGATTACAAACTTCATCTCATTTATGATCGGCACGATTACACCGATCCCTTCAGTAAGCCATACCTGATTAATTGTTTCATTAACTCTGATTGTCTCATTCGCTCATTTCAGGTGCGAATATTTTGCATTTACACTGCGATCGCAGTGCTATTCACTTATATCTATCACATAACCTTCTTCGGCGGTTGTATGGCATTCTTTGGATACGCGGAGAGACGAAACCTGCACGGACTCATATGCGTGCCAGTGATGCCTAAATCATTAGCAGGTAATGACGATCGCACTGTTATTTAGCAAAAACATCAATTTCACGCCAAACTTAATACAAATTTTTTCGTATAGGAAGTAAAGGCATACTGTATCGCATGCTATGCACCGGAGGCAGAAACCCATCAGATCCAGACAACCCTAAAGACAATAAAGATCACATAATGATGCTATTCTTTAGGGACGTATTAGCGGACTCGCTCAATAAAGGACCCATAAAAATGTTAGTGATAATTATATTCGTGGCATATTTGGCAATTGGCATCTATGGCTGCACTATGGTTAAGGAAGGTCTAGACAGGAGGAAATTATCGCGAGACGACTCCTATTCGGTTCGCTTCTACGACTACGAAGATCGCTATTTTCGTGACTATCCTTACAGAATACAAGTTGTAATTAACGAGACTCTTAATTATGCCGATCCTAATGTACAAAAACTGATTGAAGATATGCTGCAAAAGTTCGAAAGCAGTCCTTTCGTGGCTGAAAAAATCTTAACTGAATCGTGGCTGAGATCATATCTGCAGTTCTTGAATCAAGAGGACAGCTTTTTGTTCCTCCAAGCGCTTAACATATCAGATCAGTTTGATTTTTATCGAGGCCTCAGAGACATATTTCTTCATTTTCCTTTAACCGAGTCGTTTCGCAATGATATTGTTTTTAATGAAGACGGAACTGAAATAATCGCTTCCAGATATATAATACAAACGAAAAACATCAGAGACGCCAATATGGAGAAAGAAATGCTGATCGGACTGCGAGACATCGCCGACAGCTTCTCACTGCCGGTCACCGTATTTCACCAGTTGTTCATATTCTTCGATCAGTTCGTATTAGTGCGCAGCATATCTATACAGACCATATCAGTGGCGGCCGCAGTAATGATGATCATCTCGTTAATCTTCATACCATCGCCCTCTTGCGCTATTTGGGTCGCCTTCTCCATCATTTCCATCGAAATTGGTGTTATTGGTTACATGACATTATGGAACGTTAATTTGGACTCCATTTCCATGATTAACCTAATTATGTGTATTGGATTTTCGGTGGACTTTTCGGCGCACATATCGTACGCGTACATATCATGCAAGAAGGATGACTCGAAAGAAAAGGTGAGGTCCGCGCTGTACTCGCTCGGTCTGCCCATCTTTCAGGGCAGTGTGTCCACTGTGCTCGGCATCATTGCGCTCGCGTTCGCCCCCTCATACGTGTTCGTCACCTTTTTCAAGACCGTCTTTCTGGTCATGCTTTTCGGCGCCACTCACGGCGTTCTTCTGCTCCCAGTTCTCCTCTCCTTCACCGACATGTGTCGCATACGCCGAACCACTCCGGTCGGCAAATACAAGTCCTCAAATTTAGGCGATCAAGAAAATCCTCCCTTTTTTACTGGCAATAAAAACTTTAATGGCAAAGCAATCACTCAAAACGGTGCCTCTATTTATATACCGCGGCCAACATTTACTGAAAAAGTAAATTATCCGCACACCACTGCCGATGAGGACAGTGGTTCCGCTTCGAAGAGCTCAACCAGTTCTGACAGCAGTGTTGTCGCTGAGAAGGATTTAGGGTTGGGTACCAGTGCTGAAGAGTGTAGTGAAGGCAGTTGGAAGTGTGCAAAACTCAATTCGCACGATGTTATCTGCAAACAATCCGATATACAGCAATCAACCGTATACGGAGAGTCCTCTAAAATGTCAAGTGTTCCCAACATTTATGCCAATATTTTGAGAGACTGGTCTAGTTCTACGGCCTCTACCAAGAGAGGCATCAATGGGGAGCACGTGAACGATGGCTATGTCAGTGATGGCGGAGAAAATGTTGAATACTTTCATCACGTTCAGCGACCGTCAACATCTAAAACGCAAACTAATAACTTTGTTGGCACGACCAACCATAGGATCTCTGTGTACCACCAAATCGCAGAAATGGATTCGAGCCAACACTCGGAGCGAAACAGATGGGAGAGACAGTCGGCACCGACGCACGACAGACCCAACAAGAAGAGCAAAAACAAAGACAAATCAGATAATGCTCATCAGATAGAAGTCGATCAAAGCCATCGCAATCGTGAAGATCGCAGCAGAGATCGTGACAGAGATAGAGACATTGATAATGAAATGTTAGCGACAAACGCACGCATGAGATCGTCTCAATTAAATAGGAATATCACTAATAGATACAATGGCTTTCATCCGCGGTAGGACTTACTAACTGTTTCATTATTAGTAGACGAACGACAATTGAATTTGAAATTTTAATATTTTGCAATATTTAATATAAGCGTCACACGTAAAGAAAATGCTAGAATTTTTAAGTCAATTAAGTTAAACGAGAGCGCAAAGCTGTTAATTAAATTCATATTTCTTAAATACTTAGTGAAACAAATAAGTGACAAAATAGTTTGACAACACAACTCAACAATAGCTCTATAATGCAGTTTATTATAATTAATACTAAATGATTTTTTGGCACTTTAGAAAGCAATTTGTATGAAATGGTATTCGCAAATGAACTACATATGATCTGTTTTACACAAAACTTTTGTAAGCGACTGTTGTGCCAACCAATAAGTAGGATTATAAGAGCTGTTTGCCAAAGTGCTGTTGCATTTGATAATCTAATTAAAATATATTTTATATGAAATTTACTTATTTTGTTTTTTTTACAAAATAAAAATGTAGTTGTTTTAATCAATTGTTAATTAATTAAGTAAATAAAACATTACACTTCGATGCCGATAATGCATGTTTAAAATGTTCACTTTTTATTTATAAATTAATTCAACTACAATAGAGTCATGTATTAAGTTAATTATTGGCATTCATGTGCTTCAATAAGTAAAAATTAAAGTTGATTTTGATCACACTTTGTACTCTTGAAACTTTTTACGCCACTTTTTCTTTCCTAATTTTTTAGGCGTCATATCTTTATCGGCAATGATTTGTTTGTCTTGAATTGAAGGAATGTCTGGTTCGGTGTGAACACGTGTTACCGTAAATCGCGATATTGTCGTTGGAGAAGTTCCCTCCAATGTCGAGGAAGAGTACAATAATTGTTGTGAGCCTGAAGTAGTGGCGGCAGTTGTACGCGCATCTGTTGCAGGCGATGAAGCAATTGCTGCGGCGTTTGTTGTTGTTGTTGTTGTAGTAGTAGTTGATGTTGTTGTGGCAGTAATGATGGGTAATAGAGTTGTGCTAATATTTGTGGCAATTGTATCGGTAATGAGTCTCTGGACAGCCGTCGGAAGCACTGTGGATGTAGAGATCACTTTATTAGACAATGTGGATGCAAGAGAATCGGACGAGAGATTCTTTATTTTATTCACATTTAATTGTTTGTTATTTGTAAAATCACATGAGAGGCTTACAGGTAACGCCTCTTCACTTGCACTTCGAAGGAGTTGATGAGTGGCTGTCGAAGTGCGAAATGGGACGTCACCGCTGAGATCAGTGTCGAGAGCACTACCATTTTCGTATTCTTCCTCTTCGCCGTTGCCTTCTTGTGCGGTCGAGGTTGAGGTTGTGGTCGACGGAGACGGGGTCTGCAGTTCAAACAACTGCAAGTATGTACTTAATGGGGGACCAAACGGTAGTGCGCTCCTGATTGACGAAGAAGGCATCTTTCAGATATTATTGTACACATGCTATTATACTATTCGGTAATTCTGGTCAATGACTGAACCTCGTGGCTGATGACTGAGGCGGTGGTGGCGGCGGAGGAATGCCGGTGTGGTGACGGTCGATGTGATGGTCTAATTGCTGGTGATGTCCCAATAAATATGCCAAGTCTTGCTCTACTAAATGGCTTTCAAGTTCACTAATAGCTGGCGATCGATGGTATGAATGATGCGAAGATGATGGCAGAACAGGTAAATGTGCTCTACTAGTGCTACTATACAAATGTCGGTCCGCCTCCGGTTCGCTGAGTCGCAACTCTTCCGAACAGGACGGCGACACTCCCGATGACTGTTGCGACTGCTTCTCCAACTGTCTCAGCAGGTCTTCTAAATTTCTTATCCTTATTGGACCACAAGGAGGCACTGAATCGTCATCAGAACCACTGACGCCACTTAATAAGTGCGAGTCATCCACTTTCAAGTGACCAATACCTGCATACATATAACATACAAATAAAATTATATGTAAATATCATAACTATTAGGATAACAGAGTTAAGATCAGATGTAAATCGCTGTATAGCTATAACCACTATAACCCACTAAACAAGAAATGAAATCGAAAACCTAATGTGATTAAGAATAACGTTTGTCTACTCTCTAAATATAGCATTTAGAGTGACATAGTTTTGCGAGCGTCGAGATAAGAGCTTTGGAGAGTTTATCGATCGAAATCTATTTATACCTCCATATTCTGGAATGGAATCTAAGAAAGCCTTTTTAATTGCATCAGAGTGTGGACCAGAGTGAGGGCCAGAGCGGCCCATATCGACCGGTCTGTTCATCGACACCGAGTGCAGCGCTTCCAATATCTCTTCGTGGTAACCATTAAGGCTCTTCAAAGTCCTTTCCACTTCGGTTAGAGTATCACTGTTGAGATTGTTTTGCGAGTTGTTTTCCTGATTATCCGATTGAGACATATCACTCCATCTCTCCTTGTGATTCGAGTCCTGACCCACTCCTCCCACGCCGACAGCTGTTCCAGCACTGCCTCCAGGAATGTGTTTCAGGATTCCCTTTTCAGGCCCGATATGATGCGACATCTTTGACAGGTTGTTAGGAGAGAGCTCAATAAATTGTGACGTCTCGTCCATTTGCGTCTCGACGTCAGCCACTGACTCTTTGCGACACTCTTTCTGTCTTTTCATTTCTTGCATTTTGTCTTCTCTATACGATGGCATACTTCCAAACGTGATTATTCGCGCTCCGCTTTCGTTTGATTGATCGCCTGAGTTGTGCAAACCAGTAAACTTGCGATTCAGTTGTTTCTTCAATTGATGCCGCTCTGACTTCTCAGGCATTAAACTTCTTCGCCTGTAATCAAATAAATGTTTTTATAGAAAAATTGATGAACACTTGATAAACTTTAAAATAACAAATAACTTAGAATATGTTTAAAATTTGGTAAAACATTGATATCAAGTATATTGACAGTAAGTTAATTATGATTTGTAGAAATATAGAACTATATCATTTGAATTAATACAATAATCTATTGACAAAAAAAAACAATATTTAACAACTAATAACTCGATAGTAATTGCAATTTTTTAAAACTTTCAAATCAACATAAAATATTATTTTATATTGATTTGTAAATTATCGTGGCTTTTAGCAAATTTTCCAAAAGATTTCTAATAATTTTTCAATTAAAATATAAAAATTAACTTATAAATTACACGAGTTTTTAGTTTATTTTATCAAAACAAACACTTTATTATCTAATTTCCATCTAATCATTAATTAACTTTTATTTAATGAATTATTCTTTAAATAATTCTTAAATAACAACTATAACATAAATTGTGAACATATATTTTATACTCTAATAAATAACAGATTAATATTGATTTCTCATCAATTTTAAAATATCTAAAATATAAAAAGTTTAAATATAGTTTAGAAGTTATGATAAAGTTATTCAATAAACGTCAAAAATATTGAGAGGTGATCATTATCGTTAACTTTAAGTTATTCTGTATTTTATGCTTTAATGGCCAATAGTTCTTATTTAGTTTACTTAATTTTAAAAAAAAGAATAAAAAAATTAAAAATAATACGACACATTATTTGCTCATTTTTCATGAGATAAAAAATAAATTTTAGATCATATAAATGCATACGGAGTACAAGGTGTGTACAGAGGTAATGATAGAAGTAAGTGCAAGCTTTACTGTATTATAGTTGTCTCAAAACTGAAATGGAAATACTCTTCTGATTTTGTACCCAAATTTAAAAACAATTAATATTCAATATTTTGCTATATTTATAATGAAAAAAAGGTTTTACTTTATAAATAAGTACTTTTACTTTATTACTTGTTTATAAACTTTATTATAAAGATTATAATTTTTATAACTACTAAAATAAATCAAATCAAATAAATTTTTCAAAAAAATAATGTATTAAAAGAACATTCATTTCTAAAACAATGATATAAATTTGCAATAAAAAATTTTCTCATAGTAGAGAAATACTTATAACAGATAAAATAATAGAAATAATTGTATTTTGCTTTTAAAATTATAAAAATTTGAATTCAACTATAATGTAGTGCCTAACTATAACATAGTTTATTGTTAGAAACTGAATTTGATCGCCACTTTTATATTTTTCAGCTGATAGTAAACGATGGGTAGTGTACTTATATTTGATATTTAATTTTAAAATATTTCAAATAATGTTAGTATTCGTGATAATGTTTTCGAATACAGTATTTAAAGTTTGAATACATAATTAGCTAATATTTTGAATAATATTTCAAATAAAGCATACCTGTAACACATCGCTAATAAAGCGAAAAATATAAAAACTCCGCCGACAATAGAAACTAATATCATAACCAAATGAGGAGCACTTAATGATTTTTTGTTGCTATCTGTTATGTTAGAAAAAACAATCAAATAAATGCTTACGAAGTAGACTTTCTTCACGGCATTCACTCAATGCTCGATTCACTGAATGTGCATAAGAATGTGCATACATATGCATAAGATATATATTTTAAGTAAAACAACAAAAATCGATACCGTATTCCCTAATTTCTCGAGTTTTCGTTTGTTTAACTAATTCCGAGTCATTTAGAGCTAATGAGGGCTGTTGTGCAGTAGGCTTAGGCATGTCTGGTCCTGAAGGCTCGGGCGCGTCAGTCGCTAATGACGATCGCTCGCTGCAGTCGTGACCGAGCCATCCGTAATCGCATGAGCATGTATTGATGTTCGAGCAAACCTTTCAAATAAGAGCGCTCTCATTAAAGGGTGTAACCAATCAAATATGAATGCTCTATAATCATCGACATCGACATGATATGTGGCACTGCTTTGCCAATAGATAAGGCTAACGAACTTTGAGGACTTTGAAGACGTGAAAGTGAGAAAACGCTTACCCCATGTCCAGAGCAGGTGAGCGCCACGTTGTTTGTCGGACAATCGCCGGGTTCAATGAATATGTCAATACTAACACAAGTTTGATTCACACAGATCTTGAAAAACAATTTGAAAAAAGAGTGAAACAAATATTTTTAAAAACTCATTAGTTGGCCACTTAAAAATAGATCAGAGTTAGAGCTATTTGAACGCATCTGCTATTTGAAGAGTTGAAAGCGAAGTGTGGCATACCTTGTTGTCGGCGCATTTGGTGCCGTCTTGGACGAGCCCCATGTCGAAGATGTCTTCGCGAATCGAGCCACGCGCCACTTTACACTCGTACTCGATGCCGCTCGTGTACACCATAGTGCGCGAGTACTCCTTATCCAAGCCCTTCGATAACGGCACTTGTTTGCCAAACTGGCACTGAAGCGATCCGCACATCAGGTTTCTGTTAAGATTGGAAATGCGCGTCATTGAAAATGGATGCGAACGAAAGCGGCTGCGAATTCAAATCAAACAAATCTGACTCGTGAGCACATTTAAGATGGTTGCCGTTGCCATCCTGACCACAGTTGCCTCGTATCGTTCCCTGTGCGTTGAACTGCTGAAAGCAGACTAATTCGGAAGCACTAGAACCGGCACCCCATATGACCGTACACTGCTTGTCCACCGTTGGACACTCGCCTCGATAGCAGAAGCCTTTGCCATTTTTGCATGTATTGCCGTTCTTCTTGTATATATCCATTGGACACTAGACAATTGCATGACACAAATGCACAAA
>JAQIYA010001226.1:0-13908 GCA_034699355.1 Microtritia minima | reverse complement strand
ACAATACAGTCTTCTCTCGATTGCGGCAAATCATGATTTCCTATATTTCTCATGTAATCATAACAATCCGTTTCGTACGGATATTCGAGAAGAGTTTCGTGGATTATATCGACTAAAATTGTTGAATATGTATTAACTTTGAAAGACAATAAATTCCTATACAAATGTGGTGGCACTCGGTTTGGATGAACAGCTAGTTTTATTTTTAACCCATAATTCTTAATTACTATCAAAATCTTAAACATTTTAATATAATTGGTATTAATTTTGAAAATATTACTGAAATATGTTAAGCAATATTTTCCATTTCTTGTTATGCTTTTTATTGCATTTGAATCTCGACTACAGTTAAAGAAAGAATATATAGTGTCAACTTTACAATCGATCAGACGATCTAAATTGTGTTCAACTTCACTATTAATGTCAATAGTTTTACTCGTTTCTCGTTTTACGTCAACACATACCGTGAATGCAGGCATTGGTTGAATAAATAAACTATATTCGATTTGGACTGCAGTGTAATAATGAGTGTAAGTTATGATCAATTCTGTCAATTGATATATTGAACACATTAATGCTAAAAACCATACAATTTTGAATGTTTTCATATTTAAATGCCTGATAATTAGTTCATTAATATAACAAATTAAATTAATTTCGAATATAATATCTTTAATTTAATCAATTAATAGATTTTTGGAAAACTTTCTTATATAAGTTTGGAATTAACACATATTATTACGCCTGAGATAATAATTTTAAAACTAAATATGAGAACTAGTTTTATATATTATTAATTGTTTATTTCAAATAAACAAGTATTGGTGACAACGCATACATCGTGTAAGTGATGTCCACCTTATGTCAACACCCGGTGCGCGACGTTCTTAATTAATAAAACAGATGAAAAATTACAGAAATTACTGTTTTATATACTTAGCACTCCATAGAGTATTATTATATTAAATAAATTAAGTGTACAGTTTATTAAAGGTATTTTTGGACACAACGAGCTTTAAGATAATTAAAGCGTCGCATAATTTATAATTTATTTAATTTTGTATTTACAATAAACAAGTATAGATCGTAACGCGTCCATCGTTTAAGTGATGTCCGCCTTATGTCAACACTCGGTGAGCGCCGTTCTTATCACCAAAATTACTAAAATAAACATAATAGTATGTGAAACTGTTTCCTATAACTAGCATTGCATAGAGTATTATAAATTTTAAAACTAATTGAATACTAACTAAAATTAATTAAAACTATATATTAATTAAACACAACATAAACTATACGTAAAGAGAAGTAATCGAAATATTATACAATTATTTCATAATTATTTTTATTATTTTACACATATTATAATATAATATTATTAGTCTAAAACTAATTTAATTTATTTCAATATAATTTATACCAACTTTTTCAAAACACTTTTTCAACATAATTCGGATTTCAGTTAACGCGGGCATCACTTATAAGCGGGGCATGGATTTTAAATAAATAACTATATTTGTCCGGTTTATAGTTCGGCTCTTAGGCTTAGGGATACTCAATCAAACCATAATCAATCAAACCATAATCAATATATAGATCGAGATTATTGGGCAAATCAATACTGTTTGGCGAATAATACGAAATCAAACGATTTAACTCATCGCTGAGCGAAACATCTTTGATCGTTAACTCAGCAAAAAATGAATAATTATATTTCGGATTACTTTTCGCGCGCGAAATAAACGCCTCAACTGTGGATTCGCTGAGATATGAAAGAAAATGTAAATAGAGTTTTCTGAGACGAACGCAATTCGCTATGAAATTCCGTAAAGCGGAGTCCGTTATGTTCAGCTCTTTGGCGTCGATTGTGATCGAAATTAAATCCAGTTTATAAACGCTTGCGAAATGATTGTCATCTATGACGCCATTCGGATAGTATAAACAAATTGAGCGCAAATGTGGCGCAAATGATTGAATGGCATCAAAATTCGGTACAACGGGTTCAGCAAAAGAAGTGATATCCAACCCAACCAAATGCGGACAACTCGACAGGTATCGCAAGTCTCTCGCGAGACCACTGTTATTCACGCTTAGAGACAATTGCTTTAATTTGTCAAATGGTCGGCTAAAGTGGTAGACATAGTTCGTATCCATTTCCTCATCAGAATCGAAACTTAATTCAGAAAAACGTAATTCACGCAAACTCAGACACCGTTCGGCCAACAAATTCAATCCGTCGTTCATAATCTTATCACTTAATCTAATATAACTAATATGACTAAGTTTAAGCACTTTAAGCCGTTCAAAACGAGACAATTGAGAGAACAGTGCGATCATATTTATCTCGCTGTCGGTATTTGTTAAATACATTTCGTTATCTCTGTCCGCAAATTGATCGGCAAATAGTTTGAAATCAGTGTTACTATTAAATGATGCCTTAATAGACTTCAATTTCGGCAAAAGAGTGTCACTCTTGTCATCACTTAAATAGTGATTTAAAGAAATTCCTTTGCATTCAATCAAATTAGGAGTTAAACGAAACAGCGTTTGTATGCACTCCTTATCGATACCTTCGATGAAAATACTTCTCAAACTGTGTCCAAATTTCTCGCCAAATAAATGCCACGTTTTTTGTGAGACCGAGAGTTCCGCAAATTTAATATACCGATTCTCCCAAATGTAGAAAGACTTCAAATAAACGCAATTTTCTATTATAGCGGCTATCATTTCGTCGCTGATATTATTGATTTCATTTGATTCTATTACTATACCCGTTATCGCAACGCATTTCTTGAGCACAAGCTTTAAGATATCATTTCTATTTTCGTTTAGTTTTCCCACTAAATTGGTTGTAAAGTCATCTCCTGAGCTGATGTTCAGTTGTATTTGTTTACGAAAGAGACATCTCTTAAACTGTTTTGAAACGCATTCGCAGTCAAAACACTCCTTTAATGACAGACAACGCAATAACTCTTCGCATAAGTCATCACCAAATCTGTCGAACGAGTCTCGAGTGAAAACTCTAATGGCATTCACTTCTCTAACACCACAGCAGAGATGACTTCGAATAAATTGAAACATCTTTTGCCGAAAAAGCGAATGTTGTCTCGAAAGTGTCTCACTTTAGCTGTCGATTTGCATTCATTTCTCTTCATTACCTATTGTCTAAATTGAAATATGAACTGCATTTTATAATTTACTAATTTTATATTTGAATATAGATTTTTATAATTTCAAATTCATTAAGATATATGCCTATCATTTTATATAATAGATTTTCGAATTGACTATAAATTGTTTATATGTTTATTAATATTTTCTTAAATAATGTTAGATTAATAAAATAAAATAATAGATTTATTCACTCTTTTTGTGACATTTGCGTAATTTATCAGTGAAACCATTAAAGATAAGATGTAAACTGAAGCATAATTAACTTGCATTCACACCAATCAATAAAACCGTATATTAACCTAATTATTATTGTGTAGAATATAAAATATTTTTATTATCAAAAAATGTATAGAACAAGTTATTAAATTCTATTCTTATCTCAATTGACATTTTCGTTAATATATAGTGAAAACTATTATAAATTCAATTTTTTTTTTGCAGAAACTGATTATAAATATTGATAATAATAATAAAATATTGATTCTTATTGTACTAAAAATACTGACTGTCATTAATTGCTTTAAAATATGTAATCATTTTAAATCAAATAAATTAAATATTTTGCAAACAATTTTTATAAAATTAATTTTTAAAAATATTTATAAGCAAAATGCAAATATATAGCAAGTAAGCAAATATATCCATACCTGTTAATTGTAATTACAGTTTAATCAAATTTAAATGAATAGACCGCGCACTCAATTCAGTAAATATCAAAGCGTTGTTTAAGTTATGTTTATATCAAATTATTCTGCGATTCTAATACAACGATAAGTAACTTTTATGGCACTGAGGCTCAAGTGCTTAAACAAATCAATACTACAAATAACTTGTATGCTGTTATTATTATTCTATATATCATATGAACATAATATATAGAGTAAACATATTTTTGCATAACTTTGAGACTGAGTTAAAAGTACGGCAGATGTCACAGCTATACGTCAGCAATGATTTACTCTTTCAATGTTTGACATTTTTTTACAATATTTATTTTACATTGAAATAAAAATATAACGTATATTTATAGAAGACATGCGATTAACCGAAAATAAAGTTTATTTAAACGGAAAAAAATTCTAATGAAAGATTATTTTAAAAAGCTGTCACTAAAATATATTTATCAATGTTATCATAAATTGTAGTAAAAATTGAGTCATCAATAATACGTATATATAGTTATCTGCATTAATGAATAGTTTAATAATTTATTAAATACACAGAATTTTATATTTTAATAATTTTAAATAAAATTCAAATTCAATGTTTAAAAAAAATTATTTTAAAACAAAGTAAATTTTAGGCAATTTTTTTAAAAAAATCTTAAATTTTATCAAATACTCTTAAAATATGCTAAATTTCAACAAATATATGATTTTATGGCAAACATTTTTGACACATTTTTTGTCCAGTTTTAAAATTATTTTGTCCACTTTTGTCCCGAAAACAGTCGCATATTTTGAAAAATGTCCCGAATTAGAAAACATTAAGTTCGTCATACTATTTGTAAGCAAAAGATTGTTTTATTAAAATCTGTTTATTTCTCACGACAAATAATATATAATAGAATTCAGTAATTAGTTATCCATTATAATAATTATTATTTGCTCTCAATATGCTAAACATGATAAACAAAGGTATTAATGAGTAAATTATTCGCTACCATATGGTAGTTTTGCTATAATTATTCATTTAAAACTATTTGTTTTAGAATTAATGTTCGCGGATTAATTTTCGCGCGCGAAATAAACGCATCAATTGTTGATTCGCTTAGATTTTCAATATTCAGTAACATTACTCTTCTGAGACCAACGCATTTCGTAATAAAATCCCGTAAAGCGTTGTCTGTTATGTTCAACTCTTTCGCTCGTATTGTAAACGCAAACAAATCCAGTTTATAAAGCGAAGTAAAAATGGTGTCATCAATAACGCCAAACGGATAGTACAAACATATTGAGTGCAAATTAGGCGCAAATGATTGAATGGTATGGATTTTTGGCGACTCCTTTGTCATAAAACGAGTTTAAAGCCAACTCAACCAAATGCGGACAAATTGATAGGTATTCAAAGTTTTTGGTGAGCCCACTAATTTGCACACGTAAATCCATTTTTTTTAATGCGTCAAATATACGGCTAAATCTGTAAACATGGTTATCATCAGTTTCTTCATTGCCTCTCCTAATAATGAAACCCCACAAACGTAATTCACGCAAATCCGGACACCGTTCGGCCAACATATTTTGCGCTTCGTTCAATATCTTATCGTTACACTTAATGTTACGAAAATCAATTTTCAGCACTTTAATTCTCTCAAATCGAGACAACTTCACCAAAATTGCGATCAGTTTTAATAAATATCGAACGAGACTCAAACACAAACTCGAGTAGCATTTACTTCTGTAGAACATTGAGATAACATTCAATTAATTCAGCAAATTTTAACATTAAAGTTAGTGTTGTCATAGAAATGATGACATTATTCTCAATAATATATCTCTCACAATAGTTACCTCTTGTTCTGAACTCGTGTTATATAAAGAAATATTTATCTAAAAATACATTACCGTAAATGCTTATATTATTAGAATATAAATTTTTATAATTTTAAATTCTTTCAGATATTCTATTTATAGTATAGACTACTTTTTAACAGCAATTATAAATTAGATTTGATATAAATTTAATTTTATTTGTTTGTTAATTTGAAAAGTTGTTTTAAAAGTTGTATATAATTAAACAAAGTTAAGTCATACAATATTTAAGTAAGCTTTAAATATTTCTTCGTCTCGCTTAACAAATATTTATTTACATTTTTAGAATTAAACTAAAAACTATCTATTTGTTTAAATTTTCTGAAATTTTTTTAAATATTAAGAAATGACTATTATTTTATATAATAATTTTTTGTATATTTATTAATATTTTCTTAAATAATGATAGATTAATAAAATAAAATAATAGATTTATTCACTCGTTTTGTGACATTTGCGCAATTTATCAATAAAAGCATTAAAGAAAAGATGTAAACTGAAGCATAATTAACTTGCAATCACACCATTCAATAAAACCATATGTTTACCTAATTATTATTATTATGGACATAAAATTATCTTATCTATCAAAAAGGAAGTTCAGAACAAGTTTATTTTTCTTAAAGTCTATTCTTATCTCTATTGACATCTCGTCAATACAATGAAAACTACGGTAAACTCAATTTTTTTGCAGAAACTGATGAAGAATAATAAAACTAATAAGAATAATGTAGTAATAGTTAATAAATAGTCTATAATTAATTACTCTTACTATCATTAATTACTTAATAAATATTTATTTTATTAAAAATAATTGCCATAAATTTTTACGAAATTAATTTTTTTTAAATATTCAAAGGAAAAATACGAATAGATTGAAGGTAAACAAATATTTACATACAAACATTATAATTTAATAGTAATAATGACAATCAAACTGAAACTCGAGTTAATGAATAAAATTCGCAGTCAATTCAGTAATAATCAAAGCGTTGTTAGTTATGTTCATATCAAACCAGACTGCGATTCTAATGCAACCATATTTCTCTGTTAAGATTCAAGTGTAACACAAATCTACAATATGTATGTGTATAACAAATAACTGATAAGTTATAAATTACTATATCAATTATTAATAGTATATAAATTATGAGAAATTATAAACAATTTTTTCTTGACTTTGAAACTGAGCAAAAAGTACCGCAGATGTCACTGCTATACTGACGCATTCAATGCTTGACTCGCTAAGTAGTGTTTGAAACTTGTGTTGCATTGTAATGAATGGTCTAATAATTTATTAAATACGAAGAATTTTATATTTTAATAATTTTGAATAAAATTCAAATGAAATGTCAGACAATCTAAATTTTAGGCACATTTTTCAACAAAAAAAAAACTTAAATGATATCAATTTTAATTATACAACTTTTAATAAAGTTTATAAAGGATTTATTTTTATTCAACGTTTCATTAAATAATGTGAATTTTATGCGCAAATTAAACAAATGATAGAAACGATTAATCAAATTTTTTTGAAAAGGCATTAAGTGTTACAAAATTGCAAACATTTTCATTTTATATTCTTCAACTTATTATCGATATTGCGCTGCATTTCCAACAATTTATTTTTCTCGTCGACGAGAATTTCTCTGTAGAACAGTTTGACTTGACTGTTGATCTCATCCCTGATTGGACGAAGTTTACTAATAGCAGCGAAACTCCCAACACTATAATCACAATATTCAATGAGTTATAATTTTAGGCTATCATTTAATTTCAATATTTACCTCTCGTGTGGATATAAAAATGCAGTTCCATTGCGTAAATGGTCGGTAATATTTAAATGCGAGAACAACTTGAGTCCATCAGATTCAGCGAATTGAATGCGATCTTTCAGTAAACCGCCAGCTCTGCGCTATAATAACGAGTTTAAATATATATGAATTAAATTAGACTATTCTAATAACAAACAGATACAAATGAGCATAACATCTAAAACTAATTTCATTTTATCGAGACTCGAGCCAAGAATAGCCTTAGTCTATGCTCATTCTATACAAATTAATTAAACTTACGATAGTCAGCCAAAGGGGCACGTCTTTGAACATCTCGTTAACACTGGAATAAGTAAAGAAAAAGCTGTCCATAAAATATATCAAATTATAAGATTGCGATCCAATTAAGACTGCCTTCAATTTGGCGCTAATAATGCTATCAGAATCGAGTTTATCTTTAACTCTAAGCGCGAGCGGAACATCACTATTATTGCGGTCGTCGGGTGTCAGCGACTGATTGTTAAGTATAGGCGAATGTCGAACACTATGAGAACATCCATTGACTATCTTTCTCTCGCCTGTATTTAAATTACTAGTTATAGTGATATTTGACACCAGCTTTTTAGGTGTGGAGTTGTTTGTGACGGAAGGTTGGATTGACGGTTGAGATGGATTTGCTTCGTTAATGACTTGTTCAGCAGTTTGACGCAACTCGTCTAAATTTACGCCTAAATTAAAATCCTTATTCAACGAATTCACAGGTTTGGGACTGTCAATGGTAGACACCGATTGCGGGATTAGTGGCTGTACAAGATTTTTCAATTCTTCATCATTGACTGAGTCTATTATTTTTTGCTCTTCAGATAATTCTTGAACAACAGGAAGGGTTTGATTAGCAGTCAGACTCGTTTGAATCGCTGTCGACGATGAGTATAAAACGCTGGACGTGTCACCGCTTAAGTTAATCGTAGAATCTGTGCAATAAAAAAATTTCATTTACATATTATTAATGTTATCTGTATTTGCGAAGAAATACCTATTCCTTGGGCACAAATGCCATTACTGTCTGCCACTACATCTTCATAGACGGCGTGCTGTTGTTGCACAAGATATTCGTGAACAAACACATCCTCGGCGTCGTTCGTGTCACACAAGCAAACCAAGTAATACTGGCTGTGAATCTTCTCCATGAAAGAGCACGCGAGATAGTAATGGCTTTTGGAGAAGCGATCGAGCAGATCGTCGCGAGCGTTAGCGGTCCATCCCTTATCGCCCAACACAGGCTTTACACCATAAACACCCACTCGCAGACCCTGAGCTGGAAGACTCAAAAATTGCCGCTTCATTAGAAAAATATTTTTGATATTCGTTGTGGTAATGCCGCCATAATCGACAAACAAGACCGTCACGCGCTGATTGTCTAGTATTTGCGTAATGCGAGCCCTATGCCAGTTGCGATCAACTAATAGCGAGAAAAACAAGTCATATATATATAAATAAATCTCACTTAAAATACGACCAAACCTGGAAACTTAGTGATGACTGGAAGGCCGACGCAAATTAAAGCTTTAGGAACTCTCCAATCGTCGATATTCGAGGTTATAGTGTGATAAAAGTCGAGGTCAGCCATTAGTTTCTCGAGAGCGCTGTGATAGTCGTCGCCTTTGAATTGAATGCACATATTTGACGGGTCTCTGGCGGAGGATAATAACACCTCAACGTATTGAGAGTCACCCACTTTAACGTGAGGCGGCAATTCTAGATCTGTTAAGACATCGCCGGGCATCGCGACATCGGCTGGAAGTGAACTAATGATCATTGTTTTGGCCATTATATGTCTTCCCATTCGAGTCATTTGGCAAAGAAATGCTTCCATGTCTGCGGCACTCTTAAGAAGGGCTCGATTCGATCCATCGATCATTTTGACTTCAATGGGCAGTACTTGTTGGACAAGCTTGAAGTATTGGCACGTGTCTGGTATACGCAATTGAGACAGATCTATGTCACCGAAATTGATTCTATACTCTTCAGTGAAGTGCGTCAATGATAACCCGTGAGGCATATTTAATTCGATCAGTTTAAGCGTTTGGGCCATAACTTTGTCCGGAATGGCTGACAGATAACACAAATCCACTGTATCTGTAAGTAAATTTTGGAAAAATTTTAAATATTATATTAATTACTTTCGTTATCAAACCTGTTGTTGACTTTGGTTTAGAGACAGGAAATTTTTTATCTCTGGCATCGTGTAAAAAGATTTCCTCGCCATAACCGGGAAATAGATTTTCGTTGGCCGGAGTGGGCTGTTGTATGGCGAACATGGACGGCGAACAGAGAAACATTTCCATCGCAGACTTAAAACCCCAAACATTTGAATCAAACTCAACGCCAAAATGTTTGCGATACTCTCTCGCAAAAAGACACGCAGGAATGCCGTCTTTATGTTGGCTTAATATTAGACGAAAGTTTGAGACAGCCATCGATGAGAAACGCGGAGATGAGGGCGGCGTTGGACTCGTTTCGAGTTCGTCCTCATCAGCGACTTTCGAATTGGAAGACATATGTTGTGAGGCCAATGATTGTGGAGATTCTGAAGCTCTAGTTATAGTTGTGCTTAAAATCGGAGTTACTGTTGCGGCAGTAGTTGTGGTGGTGTTTGAGTTGACATGTGTTGGTCTAATTGTTGCGCTCGATATGGTCACAGCTGTGGCCGTTGTTGTAATTGTTGTTATCGTGAGCGTAGAGTTAGCTGTGGTTATAACCGCTACCACAGACTCCACTTCATTCATGTTCACTCTCAGCGGTGATTTCTCCGCGTTTGAAACATCTCGAGTGACCGTAAAATTTTCAAACTTATTGTTACCAGTTTTGTGGCCCGAATTCGATTGCATAGAAGTACTGGTAGTGCGGGAAACGATAGGCGATTGAGTGGAAACAACTGGTGGTCTGGCTTGATATGACTGTGACGGCGGTGTGTTTCGCATCTGATTCAACATCTGATTCGACATTTGCTGAATGTTTTGCCAATTGTTCTGCTGCTGAATGACTGCTAACCAGTGTTCAACAGTTGGAAAATTTTGATTGAGCGGAGGATTGTTCTGCTGCTGACTGACTCCTAGCCATGGCTCATAAGTGGGAAGCTTTTGGTTGTGCGGAGGGTTTGCGTAATGCATGCCATTGTAAGACGAGTCTAGAGTGGGACACAGTTTTGCCGATTAATACCGTTTGACGGCATAAGCGTTGGCGTCGGCTCTCACTTACCATTTCGTGGCGCAGAGAAGTAATCAATTCTAGGTTTGGGCGCGTTATAGTAACCTCTGCTAAAGTTCGGGTGAAAGTTGTATCGATATTTTGGCGCCGATTTCGGAGCATAGCTCTTCTGACCGCGAACTAGTTCTTCGATGTGCGCCGTCTCGTCGGAGGACACGAACGTCAAGTATCGCTCGTTATGTCGACTGCGGGCGAAACGCGTTATTCAATGGGAGAGCAAAACAAACTATGAGTTACTCACAACTCGAAGCGTGCGGTGTCGCCGATGGCGGCGATGAAGTCAACGATAGTCCGATAACCGAATCTCCTGAACGGCACGCTTTCGCCGACCAACTCGTCGTAAGCGCTCTCAAAGCGACGCAAAGGTATGCCTTCCTTCTCGCTCTGAAGCACTGACCGCACGAAACGCTTGACCTCTTCTAACTCGTCATTACGCTTATCGGCCATCGCTGACACTCACCACTAACTCAATCGCTTTAATATTTGTTTTGATTGCGACGCGAATAACAACACAAACACAACACAAGTGAACGTCAATTCAAAAAGCGATACACACTTACACTCACGTGACTCACAGCTCACTATTGATTGGCGGATACGTGTGGCGCTATTTTTATAGCAGTTATGTTTAAATTTGAATTCGATTTATTCATATTCAGTCAATTTGTTTAAAATTAATAACTTATGAAAATATTCTGATTTTTTACACTCAATTTATTAATTCATATTTAACTCAATGTCTACGCGTGTAGTAAGAGGTGAATAAAAAGTGACGCAACTTTTACATGTATATACAAGTTTTGGTACCTTTTTATATAGCAATCATATGCGTATCTCTTTTTAACTCTTTATACTCAATAACTCTTCGTATAAGTCATCACCGAATCAGGAGAACGGGTCTCGAATTACACCACGAATGACATCCATTTCTCTTCAATCAAATTGTGATAACAATTAAAAATAAACAAACGTTTGATATATAAGAAGAGTTATTGTTGTCATAGCAATTGATAGCACTATTAAGTCCACTCAACTCTCGTGGCGACACCTCTTCATCTAAACTTGTGTTAATCAAATAATTTTAATCTTATGAATGAATTTTTCCTAATTTTAAATTCTTTCTATTATTCAATAGTATTGAATTCTAATAATTATTAATCGGATGTAATAATATCTAATTTTTTAATACAGTAGAAGTTATATTTCGATTGTGATTTCTTATTAACTTATTTCTTATTAACTTTACATTATTAGCAATTCTTGAAATTATTTTTTTTTAATTAAAATTTTTAATTTAAAAACAAAAACATTTTCTGACAATTTTATTGTTATAACTAAAAATTAAACTTAAAATTAAAATTTAAAATTATATATACATAGAGGAATAAATTCAGATTAAAATCAATAAACAAAATATTTGGAAAACTTTAAAGACAAAAATTGTAAGACATGAACGACTACGGGATATATGAAAAGCTGAGGCAAGAATTGGATTTCACCAAAACCAGTGACGAACAGATTCGGTACGCGTTGACTCGACTGCGATCAGTGGACGAGTGGCAGAGAAGTGTGTTTCAATTTGCCGATCGCTGTCGAAGCGATAGCACGAAATGCATGCAAACATCGCAATACCATCTCAAGACAGGCATCGATTACTACAACGGCTATGAATATAGTTTCGCAATCGATTCGTTTGCTTATGTAAGTGCGAAAACCAAATCCAATTAGAATTAAGTTTAATCAATATTGTGTTTTACTTACAATATTAGGCTATCATGAGTTGTCCGCTCGACTGCGATACCGACACCCGAGACCGACATTTGTCGATGTGTTACGACTATATGTCTCGCGCTTTATTCGGCGCGAACTACACTGAAAGCGCTCTGTTTTGGGCCAACAAATCGTTTGCGTTGTGCGCCAGCGTTAGGATGTTAACCATGCGAGTCAAGTGTTTGCGGTCACTGAAGAGATACGGCGAGGCGTTGAGTGTGATCGAGACTGACTCGAAGTGCTGGTCAACGTCTGTGTTGATGAGGTTGTATTTTTGGTGTTTGAAGATCAGTGTGAAGTGCGGAGTAAAGAGCGAAGCGAGTGTCGGTCCGTCGAGTCCGACCAATAGGCCAGCGGTGTATGTGAGTCGCAGTTGTGTTGCGAAACAATCGCCGCTTAATGGCAGATATTATGTGACCGACGATGACATTCCCGAGTTGACTGTAATTATGTTCGAGACTCCCCTTTCTGCTATTATTGACGCCAATTGTTTGACCCGCTATTGCAGTCATTGCATGCGAAACACTGACTATCGATTCACTGCGTGTCGTTATTGTAGTGATGTTGTGTTTTGCGACCAAAAGTGTGCGCTCGAGTCGATGAGCGGTGACCACAAGTACGAGTGCGGTATTGTTGGCCTGCTTTTCTCGATCGGTAACTGCAGTTACGTTTGTTACAGACTGTTGGCTCGCGTCGGCTCCGATCTCGCCGTTGAATTCGGCTAAAGAGACGTCAAAAATCAATGTTCGCGAGTATTACGAAAACTTTTTGACTCTTTTAGATCACAGCCAACACTTATCGCTTGAAACCAAAACCGCTGTATTGATCGCCTCAATAAATTTGGCCCTTTGTCTGAAGTACACGAACGCCTATGAGTTCGATGACAACGATTTGACAACTTTGACCGCATTGGTATATATGGCTCAGACCAACACTTACCAAATCATTGTCAACGCTTACGGTCTGTTCGCGAGCGGCAAACACTTTGGCTCAGGAGTGGTGTATTGGGGATCACTGTTTAATCATAGTTGCGATCCAAATGTCGAGTGGTTTTGGAGGAATGGCACGCTTTGTTGGGCCACTAACAGGACGGTGAAGGCCGGCGAAGAGCTGTGCGTGAGTTACGGCCCGAGAAAACGAGTTATACCTATTGAGGAGAGACAGTCAATACTGCAAGAGAAGTATCACTTCGTTTGTCGCTGTCCTGCGTGTGAGGAAGAGTTGCGATCCACTCGTAATGAAGCGAAATGTTTGAATTGCATGACTCGAGAAGACCGAAACGAGTGGACACCAAACCAGTACAATGTGTTCGATCAGAAAATGATAGACAAAATTCGTCTCACATCGCGAGATCATCTCAATCGAGGAGACTATCGAAACGCTGTCGA
>JAQIYA010001225.1:0-13910 GCA_034699355.1 Microtritia minima | reverse complement strand
TCGACATACTAGTTATTAGTGTTTAAAAATATGTTATTAAAATTTTGATATCATTTATTGTTTAATAATAAATTCGAATTAAAAATATGTGCGTAAAAGTTTTCAGAAATAGGGTGTACACCCTGTATATAAACTAAATGATAGCTATTAAAAAGTTAATAATCATATATATGCAAATAGCCTAATTAACTATTTTATAAATATGTTCCATATGATTAGATGTTAAATTTGTTTTAAACTACTGCAATAATAATTTTGTTAAATATAATTTAGATCTAATGCCTCGATTTATTGCCTTAATTTTCATAAATGTGTAAACTTTTGAAATAGCAGATTATCTATAAAATTTCAGATTATTAAAAAAATTTATTCAGCTAAGCCAAGTAAAGCTAAGCAAATAATTTAAATTTTTAGCTGTATTGTTAAAATTTATTATTTGATTTATTTAAACAAATATTAAAATACAGAAAATATATTGTAGAAATATCTAATTAATTTACTCAAGTTGTGAGCTGCATAATAAAACTGCATTTAATAAAATTCACTCCATACTAAAGACAATTAAATAGACAATTAGCCAATTAATTTAGTACAGAAATTACTATTTTTAATATTATTAATAACTTTTAGATTATATAAGGCAGAAACTAAAAATAATTAACAAATAAATATATTTATTTATAAACTTAACACACAATTTAGAAAATAGTTTATTTATATAAATTTTGCTAACACTGAGTCTTCAAGAATATTCTATATATATTGGCAAACATAACTGTATGTACAATAATTGGATACATTGTAATTTTTTCATCCGTTTGTTACAAATCAATGGCCCCTTTAATGAATAGTCGGGAATTACTTTGGAGACCGGATGTCAGAAACTGCAAAATTACTTTCAATTCGGGAGACCATAGTTTTCATGGTTTTCAAAGATAATACAATGAAATAAAAAGTAATTTCCTTAAAGGAGATTCATATCTCTCTCTGCCTTTTCATAGAGTATATATTGATATACACATAGTGTATATTTATTCTCCGCTACGGACTAGTGATTTGTTGGGATACATAAAAGCGCAAAACAAATATTCGGCGCTCGCGTTGTGTTGCCATTTATAAAATATAGTGGCAGATATGTGTGTTGCCGTGTTTGTAATTCAACCATTTTTATTCACTACGTTTTTATGCCACATTTGTTTTGTATAAAGATAAATAATTTTAATGACAACCGTCAAGAACCGAGTCTTTACTTCGATATCCCATAGATTCAGCAGTTCGATGGCGAATAAAAGGCAATCATTGACTTGTTATGCTCGATGGCCTGCTTTGCCCTTATTTGCTATTTGATATGTTTTTTGCAGTTCCATTTGATTAAATTTTTATATAGAAATTTTGTTTTTTTTTTGAAAAACTTGTCTATAACTTGTTATTTATGTTTATAAAATATTCGCTTTAGTTTGTTTAACTTTGTATTAGCGAAATGATGATAAGGAATAACGTTAATATGAAAAACGCTTATAAAACAGCTTTGATTAATGAAATTAAAGTAAAATTTTATAAGAATGATTTTGATTATGGCTAACTATCAAATCATTTTTAAAATTTTCTAAAAGTTTTTGGTTTTAAATATTTCAAAGACCAGTAATATTTTTTACCAATTATTTATTTCGTAATATTATAATTATTGTTATCTTGAAATTTATGTTAGTTTAAGATAAAGCTATTGTTTTGGTATAAATTAAAAGAAAAAATATAGCATAAAATATATTAATAACTTAAATTTAATTAATAATTAAGTTTTAATTATTGCTTTGAGCACTAAATTTTAAAAAACAAAACAAAATTCTATTCATGAATTTTAAATTCAGTATTATTTTAACATTTAAAATTAAAAATATTAAACATTAATTTTCTTCAACATTGTTAATGTTGCCATTATTTAGAAAGTGTGAAATTTAAATTAACTTTATATATTACTGTAGTATATATTTTGAAACGCCTCATAAATATTCAAGCGTATACAAAATTGACTTAACTCGACAAAATTGACTTTATTAAATATTTATAATTATTTAAAACTTAAACATTTCGAGTCAAAATTTAAATTTAAGTTATTTTCACTGTAATAATAATCTATAGAGTATTTCTTTGAAAAATTCTAAAATAAAGCAAAAAACTTAATTTAAGTTGAGCTCAAATCCATCTATTTAATTATGATCATACGTCAAACTGTAAGACGCAACTCAAGAGAGTTACAAAAAGTTATTACCACACCATATAAGCCTTAACGCGGAGCAGTGGTCGGATCGCTATAATTCAAGAATGTTATTATATAATAAAGTATTTATGCTTTTAGTTTGTTTTTACTGAAAAATTATTTATTAACAGATTTTATTCCAACATTACATTAAATAAAATGAATAATTCTGTAACTTTTCTACATATATATATATATTTATTTATTCCCATTAGTTTTAACGCCGAATATAACTCGTATACATGTATTATAAGTTAATTAAAGTGTTTTCTCACTAATTTCGTCCGCAATATTGTCAAATGCAATAACACTTGCACTTCACTTGTAAGCGTTAGAGCCTTAATCACCGAACAGAATCTCCAAAGTCAGTCGTACCGTATTAGCACACAAACGAGTGTCTCTCGCGATATGACGTCCGCCACCAACAACTCTCTCTCCCAAATGCACTTTTCTCTAGTTAAGCAAAATAGAGACATACATCGGCGTACGCGTACACACACACGAATCGGCAAACATCGCAATTATCTGACAGCAAAATAATAGACACTCGCAAAAAAAATCCGTAACAGAGGCCTCCGACTCGACTCGAGGCGATGGCGATGGTATGCGTTCTCGTGTCAGCGCTGGTGTTCGTCGCCTATTAATTTTTTATTATAAAAAATGCATTCTCCGCTATTCTCTGAGGGAGTTTTGCATCACTCGTTCGTACACTTTTTTTAGTGGATTACTTTCGCTGCGAAATATGTTTTTTCTTCGAGAAACATCCTTAACTTTGTTGCACTCAATTTTTGTGTCTATATTTGATATTATATTTTTGCTGTCTTAAGATAAAAATATTGTCAATTTCTTGAGAGAGAGTCTGTGTTTTTGGTTTATTATTTTATTTGGAAGCCAATAGATTAATGCATTTATTGAAATTTATTTATGGAGAGCACCAGAAATATGTCCTATTTTTTGTCTTTTGGCGGCTATTTTTTTCGTATGTGTGTATCAAATCGAGAATAAAGCAAGAATCGCTGTCAGGCGAGTGACGAGACAAATAAATTTACAAATCAGATGATAATACAATTTAGTTGTGATGCCTGTCTATAGAGAGATGCGCACCGAAGACAAACAAATGCGAGTTGTAGTCATAAAAAAGAGTAAAAAAAAGTCGTTTCCATTCACACCGAAGACGCATTCGCTCGTGATTTATATCACTTTTCTGCAGCAAATTATTTTTTGAAACGCTTTTCTAAAGTCCCGATTAAAACCGCAATATATTAGTGGATTGAGCGCTGAATTTATATATCTATAGTGGAGATATGGAAAAACATTTCACATTTATTATCCTATTATTACTTTCTTAAATATTAGCGCATTTTAAATATATGTACAAAAATAATAAAACAAAGTGGGCTGAACTGCATTTTTGATAGTGTTCTGCTAACGACTTGCATGTCTGACAGAATGCTTGCAATTTTAAACTAAACCTCAATTGACTGCTTAACGTATAGATCAATTTTCAAAATAAATTTTTTAGTATTTGGTTGAATTATTTAATTTTATTTTATCAGTAAATATTTATAAACTATAATAAAGCAATAAAAAAATGGCCAAATAGGTTGCATAATAAATTTTCGTTCGCTGAGAATATTATTTATGAAAAAACATTTTTGGTTTCTTCAGACACTCGTTACCACGCAATTATGATAATCATGTCATTTATTTGTTTGGTTTGGATCAAATAAAACCAAAAGATAGTGTTTATTTTTAATCTGCATAATTTTGTAAGCTATATATGTTTTTTGAAATTTTTATAATCAATATTTCTTATCAATATTGATATGAAAACATCTTACTATTATATGCATCTGTTATAATGTATTCTTATTTAAATTTTATAATTTTAAAATATTAAATTAAGTTTAAATTGGATTTTTCCAATTATTTTACAGTTAATTAATTACAACCCGAGGGTTAGCTATTAATCAAAATAATTAAATGCTGAACACTAGTCATTAATGAGCATTAAAGCCACAATAACTTATTCTCGAAATAGTGGATAATTAATAATGGATGGCCATCATTATGATAATAAGTAAATACAGTATGGCATCAGCAATACATACCCGAGCCATGTAATGAAGTTCTCTATCTCTTTGGGCAAATAGCAGTTCTCGCAGAAAGGCATTATGACGTACATCAGGAAGAATGGCAACCTTAAGAGAAGTGGCAAATTGAGGTTTGGCTCAAAACGAGAGACGAGTGGAGTGGAGTGCCGTAAAATGGCTTTTGATAGTAAATCTCGGCATCAAATTTAGATTACGGATTGAGAGAAATTGGTATCAATTCTTTTTTTGCGAAATAAAATTACGCTCTGCTTATATTAAAACCTTTCTATATCTATATATATATATAGATATATGTATTTTTATATTTTATTGATCTCAATTCTAACTTATGATTTCAATTTAGATTTTGTTGAGGTTATTTTTATGCTAAAATTGGATTATAACTTGCAAAATAAAAATATGAAATCTATGAAAAATATGAAAGTTGTGAAAGATATGAAAGTTTCGAAATCGATATATAGAAAAAAATTTCAATTTACCAAAACTTTTAAATTACTATCAATATTAAAAAATATTGAAATATTTATATTATTACAAGAATAATATATTAATAATATTTGTAAAATCCTAAAACGTGTTTCAGATGTTAATACTAAAATTTGTTTAATGAGTACGTCAAAAGCCATTTTCCCAATTGACCTCAATGACCCCAATCATGGCATGTCATCATTATCCTTTATCCTTACCAACACGCGACAAACACTCCCATCACAATCCCCAATATTCTGGTCGCCCGTCTCTCCCTCGACAGCGAAATTTTCTGCCTCTCCTCCCAGAAGCGCTTCACCGACGAGATGTTGCTGTCGTCGTCAGCTCTGTGTTTCGATACCCTGTTGGCAACGCTGTCGCCAATTGTGCTGATCTTTCGGATTTGCTGCTGGCGTAACAGCTGCTGACTTTGGTCAGCCATTTCCGAGTGCTGCGCGACGAGCGATACCTGATCTATGTTGGGATGAGAGGACGTGTTGAGCTGCGATATCGATCCCATATTACTAATCCCCTGTTGCTGTTGCCCGTTGTCGGCGGTCTCCCTCTTAATGGAGTTGTCTTTATGGGCGTTAGTTTTTTGCTTCTCATCGCTGGCGGACTCGATTTCGATCTTATGATCGGTGGCGTTGCTCTTCGGGTTGGACGTCAGGTTCGACATGGCCGACGCCTTTGCCCGGTCTCGCAGACGCTTGCGGGTGGCTTTGAATATCTTGAAATAAACCACTGTCATGATGATGAGCGGTATGTAAAACGATCCGCTCGACGAGTAGATGAGATAGCTTTTCTCTTCGGACAGCTTGCAGGGCGTGTTCTCGTCGAACACGGCCGGCCAGTCATTCCAGCCGATGAGCGGCGGTATCGAAATGAGAGCGCTGATGGCCCACACCAGCGCTATCATGGACAGCACTCGTTTCATTGTGCGCTTGTGGGCATAATTAATTGGATCGTGTATAGCCCAGTATCGATCCTAACCATTAATTAACAATAAGACAAATAATATGAAAAGAGATGTTTTTTATGTGTTTGTTATGTGCGCTTTGAAATTGTAATTTGATTAGAAAATTAGGGGGTTTTTCAATGCATTTCAATACAGTTTAATTAGCGAAGCATTATTCAGAGTGAAGAATATATTCATGAATAATACAATATTTTTCGTACAGGTTTTGCCGCATTAATAAATATATCTATTGTGTACAATAAATGTTAGACATGAATAGGAGTGGAAAGGGTCGCCAAATGTCATTCGACGCATAATCTTGCCCTTATGGGCATTCAAGCCTGCGTTCATAACAAATGCATTCAAAACAGTCCGCGTTATTGTCAATTGTCAAAAATTTATGGTAAAGTTAATATGTAATAACAAAACAAATATTAAGTTAATTCTGTGTAGAAATTGGCATAAATTGCTGGCATCTGCTCGACAGCACTGTTTTAGTGTAGTTGATTTTAGTTTTTCATATTAATAAAACTCGAGTTTGCTTAACTAAACAAATCGATAATATCACTGGCAATCTAAGAGAAGGTCAATCAAAAAAATGCATATCTAATTAAATTATTGCGAAAACTCAGTAAATTATAAATTTCAAGATATTATTTAAATTAATTATAATTAAGCCTTATAAACAGATTGCGTCTTATCATTGGTCCGTTTATATATATATTGAGACATAAATAGATTTACTTATTGTCATTTGAATGTTTGGATATATAAAGTGCAGTTTAATATGGATGAACATCAGTCGTCTGCATCTTTTATTTGCATCAATTCAGTTAATTTTTCTAATAAATAGTAATTGCATAATTAATTTTTCTCATGCAATGTCTTGATAGCAATTCGCATCCAATTAGGAAATGGATCTTTTTATTCTTGAACTAAATTATATTAAATTTTGCTATAATTTCGTAAAAATTACATTCAGTATTAATACAGTTCTAAAATAATAAATATACATATAAATAGTGTTTAAATAAATACATAATAATGTATATATAATGTATATATTTTAATTAAAAATTTTTTAAATAAATAAATAATTTCAGTTTTACAAAATAATATTTACTTTGAATTAATTTCTTTAAATTCAATGTATAATTATTCAGGTTTTTATACTTTTTGAAAAACGTCTTTAAAGTGGATTTACACTGATATTGAAGCTTAATTTCGATGCGTTGTTCTCGAAAAAGTTATTAAACTCTATTTTCTCTTTCAATATTCTTATCATATTTGAATAATACACTCATTCAAAACTAAATCGAAATTTTTTCTTTTAATATTATGTTATATTTTTGTTTAACTTAAATTAAAATTGAATTGAATTCTATATAAAGAGAGATTTTCGTTATGATTACGAGATAATTTTTATTTTTTAAAAAAGAGTATTGTCTTTATAATAATAATTGAAAATACCCACTGGCAGTGTCTTTCGCATTCAAACTCAAACAATTTCGCTGATATTGACGTAAATGTGAAATTTTTATTCATTTAAGATTTCATTTTTTTTTAGATTATATTACATTAAAATAATGTGAAATGATTTAGTCTACAGTTAAGGTCATATCAATTGAAAATTCTTCTCTAATTCATTATTGCTAATTAAACACAAGTAATGCATTATACAAATGAAGTGCTATTTTTGATGAGTGCATTATTTTGCGCAATATTTTAAGTGTCACTTTTGAAATTCAAACTTAAATTAGAATACTAATCAAGTAAATTTAAAAGATAATTTCGCATTAAAGTAAGATACAGACTGTTTCACATAACTCTGGTGGGCCACAGAGCTGCTTAACTATTTATTTAAGTTGTTCGAAGTGTTTATCATTTTCACTCAAACACTTTTCACAACGATTTAACAAATTTTTAAAAACACTAACTAATGTTTCGTTATCCTCTTCATTATTAATTTTGTCAAATTTCAATTTCAATTTTTAATCTTAACTCAGGAATATTTTGAAGGCATGTGATGAAACGCTGGCATGCATTTCTAACAACTCATAGCTAATACCTATCAGTAGCCCACCACAGTTATGTGCAACAGACTGTATATAAAATAAAATTTATAAGATATGATTATTTTTTGACTCTTAATGAAAAGCCGAATCAAAAATATTGATTTGATTCGCAATTAGTATAGTGTTTGAATTTAAAAACGTTTATAATAATAATATTTATATAATTCAAACGAAATTTTCAACATTATATCATCAATTTTATTGTTATTTTTAATCTAAATATGATATAATATACATAATTTTATTATGAGTATATTATTTATATTTAATGATTAATGTGTTTTGTTAGAAATTATGGATTTTAATAATGGAATATTAATTGACAAACTTCTAATTACTATTAAAAAAAATATTAAAAGACGAAACCAAAAGAGAGATACGAGTGATAAAAATTGGAAAAGAATGATTAATTGACTACACAAGTATTTTGAAATTTATCCCATGTTTGCTAGAAATGGCTTTTTATTATTTAGGGTGTATTCTTTACAATGAACTTCTCCATGCATTACGATATTAATGTCAAAATATTTTGCTTGAATCAAGAATACTTCGCATTATTTAAGTTTTAGCGGTTAGAGCTTAAGAGACACATAATTGAAAAAAAAATGTTAGCGAGACTGGTATTAGAATTTTATTTAATAAATTTCAGTTAATAAATTTTTATAAATAAATAATTCATTAAAGTTAAAGAAAATAAAATATTAAATTTATTTTTACTTTAATATTTCAGTATTCATATGCATATACATTCCTATGCGCACGTATGAGCTTATACTTTGAACATTATTTCTCACTCTTTATGCATAAATTTCAAAAAAGTATTTAAGTAAATAAAATTATAAGCTAATATTGAATAAGTCAGCATTGCATTGATGTCTTTAAAATGAGATTCGCATATATTTGTTAAAAGAAATTTGTTATTATTATCTTCAAAGAGAAAATGTAAATGCATTATATATTTTTTTCATTATACTTTGTAACTTTAACATTGAACGTGTGCATTGGTTACCGAGAATGAAAATTGCCGTTACTTTATTTACTTTAATCTTATTTAAGTTATCTTATAAATTTATTAGACTATAAATTTTCAGAGGAACATAGCGTGTAGAAGAACCTGTAGAAGAAACTACAGGTTTGTTAGAAATTTTTATTTGCTGAAATTAAATTTTTTATAAAACTAATGGACAATTAACTTATAAAATATAAAATATTGATTTTATTATTTTCAGCTGATTTTGTAAACTAATAATTTCTATTTTTGCTTACATTTCTATGATTATAATATATTAACTAATTATGTTTTATTATACATATTGTACTTTATTTTATATTATAATAAAAATTTATATATAATAAATTAGCTTATTATTTATATTTATATATTTAAATAATAATATTTTATTACACAAAAACATGAAATTAAAACAAGAATGAGCGTACAAATGAGCTGATTTTAACATTATTTTAACTATTCAAGGGGTAATTAAGCGATCACTTCGTTCTCGCTTAATGTATTTTATTGACAATATTGGCTTTATATTTATTTAAACTTAACAATATTTTTAAATAAAATATTCTAATAATACATTTCTACAATATATTTTAATTCTTAAAATAAAGAATTTATTAGACAGTTGAATATTCTGATTATTACAATGGGCGATCATTGCAAACAAACTTTAATAAAACATTTCTAAAACAACACTCATTGATCTCTAAAGTCTAATTTATATCCCATCTTTGACAACTTAAATATGCACTAAAATGGCATTAAATTTTACCAAAATCCCTCCCTTCTATCGAAAGGGGGACAAACAGAAGGATAGACGGACAGACTGACTGACATCTCAATCCATAAGCTTGCTTTTGAGAAAATCAGCTAATAAGTTATAAAATATATAAAATACTTTAAGTTCAAGGAATACAAAAAAATTGATTATTAAAAATAAAAATTATAATTAGGTTACAAAATTCATACTTATTCCTAATATTACGGTACATAAATTAAATAATAATCACCCAAAAATTTTTAATTCTAAATATTAAGTGCAAAGTTTCACATATCTACAAATTTTCTCAATAAACTAAATTATAAAATTCTTTAACTATTAAATTGCTTATACATGTATAGCAATCTAGTTTTGTACTTAAAAAGAACCTTTTTTTAAACTTACATATTATGCAACTTTATTTCGATTTAAAATCTAAAGTGTTTTTCATTTAGAAAATTTAAAATTAAATAAATTCTTGTGAATTTTATTTTTGTTTGATTATACGCAAAAAAGGATGCATTAAAAGTCTCGATAATAATAAGCGAACACACGTTATATCACTATGCTTTTAATACAAATACCATTCATTATAAAATCCTATATTTTTTTATATTCTTCTGTAATATATTTTGCTTCAATCATAATACAAGTATTCTAAAATAAATATAAGTTATTTGATTCGTAAGAAGATTAAAGAAATGTCATATTTATAGCATTAATTACGCCATTATACCAAAATTAAGGCAAAAATTATAACAAATACTAATAATTCTATACATGATATAATTCATTATCATTGTAACAATTTAAGCAGAATTTAATATCTATTTATATCACTTTAATAAATTAATGCTTCACATTGTATAAAGTTAGTAATTATTATATAAATTTATCAGCAAAATAAATAAACAATAAAAATGAGACAAAAATGGCAGTAATCCGAAAGAGTGGGTGATTTTAATCACATTAAAAGAATTAGTATAAGCGTTTTACTCATAATCTCTAATAAGAGCTACTGTTACGTAAAAATAAATGAATTTAATAAAAGCATATCATATTATAAAAATAGCTTCGATGCTTCGCTGCGATGCTTCAAATTCGTGATGTAAAGCTAATCTTTAGGTATTGATATAAATTTGGAAAACTGATAACTCGGAAATGAAAATTTAGAATAGTTCAGATCATTTTTACTATTTAAAACTTCATAATTTTAATCTGAAATTCTTTATTGAAGTTTACAAATTTCACGTAAAACTTATTAGTTTATAGAAATAAATTTCATAAAGAATAGCAATATATCAATATATGATGTTTGACTATAATATTTGACTATATCGTTGGTATTTAGTTCGGTAACTTAGTTCGTACTACAGTATTGTATAGTAATTGCTTAAGAGCACAGCTGTTTCTAAATTGAATGCAATACCACGATTAAAATTATATAATGCCTGCATAACATAAATTTGTGTTGAATTAGTTAAATATTTAAACGTATTAATTATAATTCGCAACTAAACAGATGAATAACAATTCATTACTAATCGCACCTCTACTGTAAATTTATATATATAATACAGTTTAAAATATAGCGCATAGTAAATGCAAACATAACAATCATAACATGTCATTTCTTTATTGTGCATAACTCTTTTAATGTTAAATTATTCAATTAATAACCGCAATACAAAAAAAAATAGTCAAATATTTAACATAAGCCATTAAAATGTAGCGCACTTGTTATAAGTTGTTTGGCTGAACTGATTTTTAGAGGCTCGCGCCATAAAACGCGATTTCATAATGCGTTAATTATTTAACCGCACATTTTTACTGTTCGCTCGCGAAATCGATTTCCCGTCTCAGTCCGAGACATGCCTAAAGAATAATAAATTCACAGCAGAATAAACTCCTAATTTTTCAAAAGAGTTTCTCCAAAAAAAAAGGTTTTTCTCTTTTGTCATCTCATTTAATCATTATTTCGAAACCGTGATTACTCTATGCCTTCGCTATAGATTTTAAATACTTATTTGCAAATTTATTATTTGTTATTAGCCTTAGAAACACAAACAAAAAGAGATATAAGCTCGCGATAAATGTAATTATTCAAAATGCGAGGCAAAGATAAAAAACAGAATAAAATTTTAGAGGCCTTAAAACTGGATATTATATGTTTACGCGGGTCTCCGGGTTTTACGCTCTCTCGACGAGCGCTTTGAACAATCGGTGGCTAACTTTTGGACTGTCAAAAAATAAGTTATTACTCTGCGCTCTTTTAATCTATGGCGCAAACAGTTTGCTATTTGCGTTTCGCGATTAAATATGCTTTTAATGAATATCGTGTGCTTTACATTTACCAGCATTATATAACTTGTATGCTGGCGTTTGTGTTTGCGTTCGCACAGTAAATAGTAACTTACTTTCGCTTGCATTGTTTTTTGCATAAATATAATAATTTACAATTCGCTTTCGATTGCGCCGAAATTAATTTTAGTTATTTTCGGTTAATTTTAAATATTAAAATTGTTAAAATTAAATATTTGTTTTCGAGTAATATATTTTGAATTTTGAAATATTTTGATACTAACATATATCATGATAATTGTGTGGAAACAAATAAAAAATGATTGAGAAATTTAACATAAAATACTTGAATAATGAAAATTTGAAGGCATTGCTTTGAAATCATAATAACATAATTTATTGAATGAAAATAAACGTAAAATGAATTTTAATATTTTCATTCAGCAATAATTTTCATTATTTATCTTTTTGTAATAATTATATTTACCTAAGTATTGGTTTTAAAAATGAATTATATTAATGGGAAAATTACTAAAAATATTAAAAATAAAATTGCATAATAAGATAGAAGTAATAGTATAACATGTTTGAGAAATATAATAAGAGTGTACAGTATTTAAGTTTATTAAGAGGCATAAATAGATCAATCATTAAATCATGATTAATATAATCAATGATTATTAATCATAGAGTTTTAATGACAAGGTTTTGTTTAAAGAATAAAAATTAAACTTTGGTATTTTAACATTTCCTCATTAATTATAGATATTTCTTGTATATAAAGTAATTTAATTAATAAAATGGGTTATAACAATAATAAAATATATATAATTCAGTTAAGGTATGATATGATATTACCTTTAATGAATTGCATACTTTATACAGAGTATAACATAACGAAGTATTATTTAACAAATTATAATTTAACAAATTAGATATTTTTAATTAAACTTTACTATAGCGTGCAAAATCAGCTCAAAATAATGGTAATTCTTGTTCTTTACATAAGCCGAGCTTATCTTTAAACACTTAGGGTGCTTAAGATGTATAACTAAATCAAATATAGTTAGTTTTAATGACTAGGATCTAATCAACTTTATCGGTGTCCAAAAAAGATCCTCTATTAGTGATCGTAAAGCCAGCATAAATCAAAAATTTTACACTCGAAAGATTAGACGCGGTATTAGAATCAGCAAAATTGGCTAAAATAGAATGTCTGTGAAATAATTTAGAAAACTTTTTACTAAAAACTTAAATTTTAAGATTTACTTCAGTCATATATCAAATTATAATTTTTAATTTGATAATTTTACACTTAATTATTTGCTACACTTTCATCTGAATCGGGTATTTGCGACACTTCAAAATTTATTAATATTGTTATTTTAAACTTTCAAACGCAACATATTTATGTTTAAGTGATTTTCATCCAATAAATGAAAATATGTGACAAAGTTTATATCTTCAGATAACTGAATTGAATTGGTTTCGAGTGGACAACTCTCTAAAGGCACTCTCTATAAAGTGTTACTTTTCATAATTTTAAAATTTCAGATTTATTGTTTTAGATCCGATTCGATTCGATTTTTAAAGCAAAATTTCTATACTTTTTCGCCTTAAGCTCTAATATGATTGATCTTAAATCCTATCATAAACATTGTTATGTACAGAAAATAAGAGCGAGAAATGAGCGTAAATTTTATTCGATCACAAGGAACTCGATTCCAATTAGTGGCGTATAATTGAAATATTGTTCAGTATATGTAAACATACTTAACACATCAGCTTCTAATCACAATTAATTTAATTTTGGATTTTTATTTTTTTTAATTTGTCAATCTCTCTCTCTCTCTCATCTCTCTCTCTCTCATCTCTCTCTCATCTCTCTCTCTCATCTCTCTCTCTCATCTCTCTCTCATCTCTCTCTCTCATCTCTCTCTCTCATCTCTCTCTCATCTCTCTCTCATC
>JAQIYA010001224.1:0-13911 GCA_034699355.1 Microtritia minima | reverse complement strand
TCCCTCTCCTTTCTCTCTCTCTCTCTCTCTCTCTCTCTCTCTTTGAAATATTATCTCTTTCATTGAATTATATTTTTCAATTATTGATATTTTATATTATTAATTATTAATATTTAAAACACATAATTATTTGACGGTTGTAAAAAGCAAGTTTATTTGTTAAACAAAAAGACTTAGTTTCTAATGTGTAGGCCATGTCCCGGAACGTCGACTCCCGCTAAGCCAAGACTCTACAGTACCCAAATTGCAACTCATAAGTTCCAATTTTATGTCTACATAAGTTTTAGATTTATGAAACACTATTTTATAATGAAATTAATAATCAAAATAATTTATATTTATTATATTTATTATTATTATTATAATTTTTATAATTAATTAAATAAAAAATTTAAAAAACTTAAATCTGAAATCTATAGATTTGACATTAGCTGGAAGTTTGGACATTTGGCATTACGGAAGTCGACGTTTCGGGACTACACCAATATGTAATAATTTCAGCAAACATATACTTTGTGTAACGAATAAATTATAAATTTCTCATAACAAATATTCTATTCGATGATAAAATGAACATTGTTAACAATAAAAATATGATTTTATTTAAGCTAAATGAAACAAATTATTATAATAAATAAAATTTACTTAAATTTACTTTGGTTTTATAAATAGTGGCTCAATTATGTTTGTCCAGTGAATAGAGGGCTACTCAAATCGATATTTTAAGTTTGTTGTTTATACTAAAGGTGTTCGCTTAATTTTTTCCGACTTATTAAAGTCTATTATTAAAGCGCGCGCTTAAGGTATATTGTTGTAATGTATGTGATTTAAAAGGTTAAGATATCTGTTTTCGAATATAGATATATGCATTATTATTACTAAACCAGTTTAGAAGATGTTATCTAAAGAAGTTGATCACATGATTAAAGCTTATTCCATTGATGGTCATAAGCCAAATGACACGAAGAAGAAGTTATTAAAGTAGTCAAACGATATCAATGGAAGGATACTTTATCGGGATATAAGAAATCACCGATAAATTGGATCAAATAAACAAAATAGACTTCTAATTAAAGAATTCATAACTATTTAAAGAGAAAAACGTATACTATTTTACTGAAACGCATTAAAACTTTATATGGTGTTTGGAAAGTATGTGATCACGAGTGAAATAAATTGGCCATAAATATGGTCAGAAGAGACTTTGATGACTTAAATTTTACATATTATATGGTTAATAGGATGTCTGGAAAAGACATTGAACGTACTAAAAATATTCTTTCTAAACATATCTAATTCTTATTGCAAAAAATAAAGTCGGAAAAAATTAAGCGAACACCTTTAGTAGTTCCCAATAATTTCATTCAATCATTTTTCACAACGATTTAACAAGTTTTTAAAAACATTGACTAATGTTTGCAATCTTTTCATTTTTAATTTTGCCAATTTTATGAATGAGATTGTGTTGTAACTAATTAATAGTTTGAGGATTAGATGCAAATACCTGTTTATGACTAGCCAGAGATACTTGTATGATTAATGATGGCTATTGGGCGCGGGCATGGGCACGGGCATGGGCGCAGGCAGGGTTTTTTCAAAACCATGCCCGCCCTATATGCCCAATATATATAAATGACGTAATGGGGTAGGCTTAGCGCTAACGGGGGCCACTAAAAAAAATTTTTTTACACCCCAACATATATATATATTCGTGATCCTTGACCCCTCCTAGACTCTTTGAGACCCACCCCACCCCCACCCTATCCCAAAAATTTTTCGGGTCGTAAATTTTTTTTACAGGCCCGGGACCAGACCCCACGCAAATTCTTCCCCCTTCTATGCTGAACACTTTGATACCCCACTCGACCACCCCCGACCCCCCCTATAAGCAGAAAATTAATTTTTTAAAATAATGGGGCATAATAGGGCATTTGGGCGTAAAGGCGCGAAGGCATGGCATGGGCATGAAAAGTGTGTGAACGCGCCCAAAAGCCATCATTACATGTATGTGACCCAAGATTTAGCTAAGTATTTAATTTTTTGTTTTTATTTGAAAATTTATGATGAAAAACTATTTAATTTCCAGTCAAATAATGGAAATAGTTTTAAATTTGTTAATTAATTAATACCCTAAAAGTACAACGATTACAACGATTGCCCGCAAATTATTGATGGAATTTTAGGATAAAAGTAAAAGTATAATGTATAATGAAGATAGTGATGGTGATGGGGTTACCTTTAGGGGAAAAGTATTGTAAAAGATGTGACAACAAAGCTTTACATAAATGTAAAGTTAAACTACTTTTGTAAAAATGCAAGTTTCAGTAAATCTATTTATAACAATACAAATGCTACGAAATAAAACGTCATTTAATTGGCATAAAAAATTTATTTGTACAGATTATGAAATTATCCTAAATAATAGATATAGTTTTATCCAACATTTAACAGTCAATAAATTTTTGAAATAGCTATTATAAAATGTAAATTCATATAATTAATATCAAAATAATTAAAAATCTCTTTGGCACGTATATTAAAATAGTTGTAAATGGGAGCACCTCTAATCGCCGCCACCGCCATCACCCCCACCACCGCCACCATCGCCCGCACCGCCATCTGCACCGTCATCGCCATCATAATGAGTATCGTTTACGCCACTATCAGCGCGATGGTCACCAACAAGATTGCCGACGAACACAACGCCCCAATCCATGTCATTGCCGTCATTGGCGTCATTATCGTAGTCATTGTCGCCAATATCTCCAAAATGCGCACCACTTTTCTTGTGTTTGCTGTTCGCCGACGTGTGCGCCGAAATGGGTGCGGACGGAGGTGTGGATGAGAGACACACTTCCAGACAGAATATGCAGCACAAACACCAAACGGGATCCGTTTCGCTATAGTGGCAGTAATATAGCTTTTGCTCTTAAATCGGTTTGAGTTAAATGATAAGTTTTGTCATTACTTTTCTCTTAAGCCAAGTCTCGCCAGTTGTTCGCGTGACGACAGCTTTGGCTCACTCTTTCGGACACTCTTTGGCTCTGTTTTGATCACTTGGGTGTCGATATCATCATTAATGGCGTCACTCGTGTTTGACTCCATTAATAAAGTCAATTCTCAATTGACACTCAATTGCGACTCTCAATTGTCAACTATTAGCTCGCAATTGAGAGCTATTTATTTTTAAAAAAAATCAAATTTAAGATCAGTTTAATCGTTTGTTTATATCTTTTTGTTGACTCGTAGTTATGACGACAGCCAATCACATCCAATGGCGCGATATTATGATATATTTTCATATTAAACTACGAAATCAACTCAAATCAAATGTAACGACAAAATCATTAATATTAGGATTTATCCAAATATAAATATAATAACAGCACAAATAAATACGAGCGGCAAAGTCATGGTAACAATGCTTAAAAACGCTTTGTATTTCTGTCCAAATAGCAAATAATTAATATTAACAATTAGCGAGTGTTGCCAATACTCGATTTTAAATATCATTATATTATTAGAATTGTATTTTATAATTTTATATGGTTTTTTAAAGTATACCAGCTTTTAATAGAGATGCCAATAAAGAAATGAATTGAATTGAAAGAATAATTCAATTATTGAAACACAGCATACAAGAGGGACAGCAGATATTAATGTATACTTGAAAACTTTCCATACAACTGGTATTTCTCTTCAAAAATTCAAATTAATATATATTTTACAATATGATCAACATTTTTGAACTTTTCAGAATATTGCTTTTAAATTGCTTGGTTTCATCCGTTATTTCATTATTTATTTAATTTTTGAAAAGCATTTTGTAATAATTCAAATATATATGAAAACTTTGAATTACCACTTGGGTTTAGATAAGACGTCATCGATAGAAGTTTGCATTTTAGATCCATTTTTATTTTTTCATACACAGTATTCAAATTACAAAAATGTAAATAAAATAGATTGCAATATAATGAACAGAGTGAAACAAATTTTATATAAAAAATATGCTAATCAATGGAAATCAAATTTGAAAAAATTTGAAAAATTTTAATTCATGTAAATTTTGGAATTATAAAAAATAAGAAATTTTACATATTTTTAAATTTCTAGTATTTCAAACTAAAATTAATGTTAAATAATTCGTTAAAATAATTAGAATTAGTTTTCCCTATACTGTATTTGTCTAAATTGGTCTAATATTTATTCAAATCCTGAGTTAATGAAATGTCAGCACAAAAACATTATAAAGCCGTACAATCATTATAATGCTTACTCAAACCTGTAGTACAATAATAATAATATAATAATAATTTTTTGGTTTACAAATAATTGAATATTTTAAGGATACAAAAGTAAAAGTGTAGTAAAAAATTATTCATAGTTAAATATTTTTCGCATAAATGTTACAAATTATGCAAAAAATTGTTGACCTAATTTAGGCAACAAAATAAAAATAATTAATTAATTGAGACTTAGATTTTAAAAATCAAATTTTTGCTGAAAACTTTTCAGTTGCTGTGTTTGAAATGAGTTTAGAGCACAGCCTGAATGTCGTGCTCCATCTTAGTTGGATTAGTGGTCGGACCGAATCTCTTCACTGGAATGCCTTCTTTATTGATCAAAAATTTGGTGAAATTCCATTTAATGAAGTCTCCAACGAAACCGCCCTGTTTTTGCTTAAGCCATTTCCATAAGGGGTGAGCCTTCTCGCCATTCACATCGATTTTGCTGAAAAAGTCGTAACGAGCGTTGTTCTTCTTAGCGAACTCTTTTATATCCACGTCACAGCCTTTTTTAAATAATAAAGATATTTATATAATCAAATATTTATTTACATAATCTTAGTATATATGATTAGTCATAAACTGTCTTTGTATTAAATGGTTATTGCGGTATATAAGAATGGTGTGCGTTATGTGAGGTCATTAACTAAACTTTGTAGTCTACAAAGTAGATCGAGTAAATCGATAAGCATGTAATTAAAGCATATTTTTCTATATTTTCCACTTTTAAAAATATTATAAAAGTTTAAGCAAAAGCCAATCAATACTTTCAGTTCATTTGTTTAATTATGGGACAATACATTAGTTGGCAAAAGAGTAATTATTCAAATAATCATTTAACAAATAAGACAATATCTAACACATGATGATTCTCAACGATTTTAGTGAGAAAGCTCTTAAAATATACCGCAAATGCGAGCTAATAATAGCAATAACTGTAATTGTAAATCATTATAAACTTAAAATTAATTTTAAATAAAAAATAAGCTTAGTTTTGTCAAAATAAACTAACAAATATTTCCATTATTCATATATTAACAAATTATAAATAAATTGTATAATACTATTTATAAAAACACTGTATTAAACACTGATATTCGTGATTAAGTATCAAAATGATTCTCTTTCAACAAATCAAGTTTCTTATGTTTTAATCAGCGAAAATTTAAGTCACGACGGGTTAGTTAAAAATTTACATTTCAATAAAAATTTTTGTTTTGCTATTCCGAAACAACGCTTTGGTATTGTCGAAGAAACGAATATTCACCGAATAATATAACAACATTAACAAACAATGATCAAATAAAAACCTTTTTATAATCAACAGAATCCGCAAAACATAAATTATAATTTACAATACGAATAGTGTTTGTTTATAACATATAATTAAAGTCGTTACGACAATCTTAAGAACTGCAACGTAAAATTATTGTGTATTATTATTATAAATATAAAACCAAAACTAAATATTAAAAGATATGTTCTCAAATAGAAAATAAAATGCCCTTATCTGGAGGTTTTTAAAATTTCTTTTATCATAAATAAATTATACTTATTCATACTTTTATAGAATTTTAAATTTATTATAAAATCATTTTACAACCTAAAGGTTTGTAAATTACAAACAGACATTTTTGCAGTTGATAATGTATTTTTAAGATTTAATTTTATAGTAAATTGAAGCTTTAAAACAATTTAAAATGCATTAAAAATATTGACAGAAACACCAAAGTTTTGAAACAACTAACACATGAATAGGTATTATAAAGTAATTAATTCTGAAATAAGATGAAATTTTTGAGAATTAAAACTAGATATCGACTCAAAATAAATGAGAATACATTCACTGTATGTTGACTTAACTCTAAATTCAAAATTTCAATGTTTTAAAAAAATTAAAATTTGTATTTTCATTTTCTAAAGTCTACCCATAATTTTCTATAAGAAGCTCATTCAACATTTCCATGTGAGCACTGCTCGAAGTCCTTAAATTTCCTACTTTTAGATAAATATGAAATTTTGAGCGATTAAAAGTTGAATTTCACAATAAACGCTAGCCTTTTAATAACATGGAGAGGAGTTATTGTTAAGTGTTATGAACTCGCAATCGTGCGCCGCATAACTTGAATGGCAAATAAGGATGTCTATCAACATATTTGATAATATCATAACATTTTTCGCGTTCAAAAAGACAGGTTTGCAGTCATATATAGTTTGTTTAATTTTGCGTAAAATTTCGTAATATAGAAATATGAAACTGCGCGTACATATTAATTATTGCGACCATCAAAATGAACGCATTCATTACGCCGTAAACAAGTTTTTGCGCAAAAATTATTTTTAAAAAATCAATACTTAAATATCATTAAATTGCAAGTTGTAGTGCACACACAAACACAACCAGCAATGATCATAATCATCACAAATACCCGGTTCTTGTCCGAGAAATTGATTGCAGGGAAACGCCAATATCTTCAGACCGTTTTGCTCGTACTTCTCGTAGATTTCGTTCAGCTCTTTGTAATTGGTTTTAGTAAAACCGCAATTGGAGGCCACATTAACGACGATGAGAGGAGAGCCTCGATATTTGTCGAGCGCCACATCGTTGCCATCGATGTCTTTGGCGACGAACTCGTACACCGTTTTAGCGTCTGTCACACCATTAGTTGCCATCGTTTGCCGGTCTATAACGCTCTCCACTCTCGATATGTAGTAATGCGTTGCGATTGAAACAGCTATTAAGACGAGTGAGAGTACAACAAACGCTTGGGAAGGCATACAGTAAACAACTAACACAGCGATTATGCGTAGCGCTTACTACTAATAAGTTTATTTAAATACAGTACAGTAGGCTCTCAATAGGCAGCCCTTTGGGCTGCAGTGGATCCGCGACTCAACGCATTTTCACGATTGAGAATAACAATATTACTCTCAAATGTTTGTTTTCTATTGTATACTGTATTTTATTTGTATCATAATTTGAATTATTAAAATAATTTTTATACATACTAATCACAAATTTACTTAAGATATATTTTGGCAGTTTATTGAAATTATAAAATATGATATTTAAACATTGTATCTGAGTTTATGCCTCTAAACATTGAAATACTTAAATTAATTAAATACTCTTAATTAATTTAAAATTGAAAAATATAAGATTGCTTTGGTTGTGATTTAATTAAAAATAATTCTATGCTGAAATATTTAATTTTTTTTATTTACCTTAAGTGCTGAAATATTCAGCATATTGATAAAAGTGGATATTTTTAGATTTGTAAAATAATAGTATAAAATTTATTAAATTTCAAAAGTTTTACTAAATTTTTCAATAGATTTTGGTAAGAAATATTGATATTATCAAATAGAAAATCAAGAATACAGTAGTACTAATTAATTTTGACAAATAAATGAGGTAAATAATTTTTTATCTAATTTGAATTTATTGTAGATATAATTGCATTATAAATAGTAAATTTTTCATGTAAAATAATTAGCTCATAATTTGAATAAAATTATTTGTGCTGAAATTAATTACCCTAAGTTCCTATAGATAAGCCGCCCCGTGTATAAGCCGAAGCATATAAAAAGGCATAAGTTGAAAAATAAAAATGTTACTATAGATAAGCCGGACCCATGTATAAGCCGATTTCAATAAACTTGTTATATCTGTTGGAATCGTAATTTATATTAATAACTCTTTACTCTGTGTTAAAAATGGTTTTCGAGCGGCAAAGATTTGCGATTATCCAAATGAAACATTAACTGAGATTACACTGCCTAATGAAAGCAGCAGTGATAACGAATCAGAGATTGAATTTGAAACTGAATCTCCAGTTCCAGAAAACTTTATTGAATTATTGGAAAATTTTGCTATTGAATCGGATGAAGAATTTGTGGTTTTGATTAATTGTTTTAAATTATTTTTTAAAATGTTCTGATATGTATTAATTGGACTTCTAATAAAAGTAGATCTATGTATAAGCCGGACTCCATGTATAAGCCGAATGTTTCTTTTATTTATATTAGTTACTTTTTTCATTAGATAAGCCGGGCTTATCTATAGGAACTTAGGATATATTTGAAAAAACCAAAGTATAATTACTTTACGGGTTGGTATGAAATAACAAATTTTAAGATTTTTATTTTTATTTCTTATAATCACGAGCGCACACCCAACTGATAGTGCAATTTAATTGAAAATAGAGCTCGTTTTCTCTCATTTAATTGTGAAAAGTCTTCTGAATCATTAATTTACTACACATTTATTTAAATTTATTTTATAAGCAGTTTTTAAAATAAAAGATAAATAAATTTTATTTTATTTTCTTATCTTTTATATTTAATGTATTAAATGTATAATTTCTTAATCTAATTCGAAGATCTCAGTGTAAATTAGTTTTTAACTAAGTGTAAGTTAAATAAAGAGATTTGATTTGATTAAAGAAGTTTTCAATAAATTCTAGTTTTAATTAAATAAAATAATATTAATTAAATGTGATCATCACTTTAACTTATGGTAGCTTATAATAACATCTTTTTTAACACTTTCACTAAACATATATTTTGCTATTAAACTTTGCCTTTTTGTGCTTTCAGTTTAATGATCATAATAAATAGTAAACATATTTAGTTTACACATGTTGTGATTCTGTATATAAAATTAACTTAACTTATATAACTTGTTCTTTTAAACAGTCTATACTGTATTTTATTATTTTATAGATTTTTTGGATTTACTTTAATCGATAAGAATTTATACAAACTTAAATTAATTCTTTCTGTTCTCTAAGTAAATAATATAGATATTCAGCAATAACTCACACTTGTATAAAACTTTATCTATTTATAAAATAGTACAGTAAAGTCTCTGCTCTACACCTGAAGTCACTTTGCATATATTAATCAAAAAATTATACAGTAATGGACACATATATTCCAAATATACTAAATTTGAGTTACTTATTACATGAAATAATAAACATAATAAAAACATCTGTAGAAGCACTTACAATATATTATACCGATTTTACTTTTCTCTTATACAATAATTAGTAGTGCATATTTATTTTAATAATTCAAAATTTTTAGAATTCAAAATTTAGAAGTAAATAAACTCAACAAAATTTTCCAAATTAATTAAATTATTTATTTGACAAAATTATAATTCCAAATTCCAATATAAGGGTCAAATTTAAAATTATACAAAGTATTGGCATTTTTCGTTTCATAAATAAATTAAATATACAAATAAAATGTATAAAAATTTGATCGTTTGTATTAAACATTAAAAGTTAAAAACCTATGTGAAGGCAATTTGGAGTGTGCGTCGACTTATATGCCGAATTTATTTAATTTATGCTATAAAGTTTGATAAACATGTGAATATTTTGAATCTTTCACGATGTGATGATTTGGATTGTTAACGATTAATATAAATATTAATATTTTAATGTTTTGATCGCCTACTCATCTCAATAGATTTGACTCTTTTAAAGCATTCTTCAGCTTCTTTAGTCTTATTTCGTTGTGAATAAATTACACAGAGATCTTGAATGGCTTCAACATTTGTTTGTTTCAAAATATTTTGATAATTCTGTAACAAAAAGGAAAATTTTAAATAACATATTTATTGAATATCTCAAACATACTTTTTTAGAAAAATTTAAGCTTTTCAAATGATTTGCACTAATACTGGAGAGTAGAAGTAGACTTTTAGTGTGATTGGAGTGATAAGTCAGTAATTGTTTCAAATAATGCTCTGCCTCTAAAAAGTTTTGACTCTCCACCATAATTAGCGCCAAATTAAATAATGCTCCACGAAAGTCATGCTTAATAGCTATCGCTTCTTTTAAATATAAAACCGCACTAACATTGTCGCCCTCGTCAGACAAAAGTAATGCCAAATTAAAGTAAATGATCTCTTTATCCACAGCGCTCGGGTATCGTTTCATTTTCGTTATTAAGGGCTGACGAAACATTTTTAATAGATTCTGATTTTGTTGCGTTAAAATGGCCAAATTAACTAAAGCCTCCTTATGGTAGGGATTGATATGAGTGGCGTTTGAAAAGAAAAATGCAATTTGTAGCACCTGATCGTGTTGGCTGACTATTTGGTTTTGGATCGATATATTTGACTTCATTAGCATTGAATGAGCCACACCAAGATTGTAATACAAATCAGCGCATTTTATTGCTTCTGATTGCAAAAGACCTCTCCGGTAGATATCTATTGCTTCCAAAAGTTTTGATTGTCGAATAAGAATATCACCCAAATTGATATATGCGTCGGCAAAGTCTGAACGCATTCCAATTAGCTCTCTATACAGCTATAATTAAAATAAAATTTTGTTAATAATGCAAATAACAACATATAGTCTGTAAATATAGAAAATATATTTTTATAAATTATCTATGATTTATGCTCATAAACTTGTTAATTAATTTTTTAGCCTAAGTTCTGGTTAATATTCTGGTTAATTTAAAAATAAAATTATCAAATTAACTTAAAATGTTATTTCTAAAAAACCAAACACATACAAATTCAGCTTCTTTTAGTCTAGTCTTATTGCTGGCTATAATGTTGGCCAAATTAATCCATAAATTTAAATAACTCGGAACAATGCGTTTATTAAAGATAGACAGCTTAACACGAGATTTGATCTTCCATAACATTTTCTCCGCTTCTACAGTGTGTCCCATATTAATGAGAGTGCGAGCAATATTGATATCAGATCCTAAATCGTCGCGTTGATTAAAGGATGCTAATCTGAAGTAATTAATAGCATTATCAAACAATCTGAGTCTTTCATAATAGTGACCGATATTGTTATATAATTTGGCATTTCTGGGATTAACTTTAATCGCTGACGTAAAGAGTGTTAATTCATTTTTCCAGTCAGAATTTCTTGACTGGGTTTTAAGCGAAAACGAGAATATCGTTAAACAAAATAACACAACAAATAATTTTCTCAACTTTTTATAATAACAAAACAAATTTTTGTCTAGTCTTTGCCATCCAATTGATATCAATAAACAAAGACCAGCGCTGGGAGTATAAAGAGTTCTTTCGGCGATTACGAATCCAACGGAAAAAAACAAGTTCGAGGCGGGAATAAAGGGAAATACAATTAATGCCATTATAAGAGTCAAATGATCGCTTCGATGACGAATTAAATACATAACACAACGGTTTAACAATAAAACCAATACCGCATAAAATAATAGAGTCCATAAATTTCTAATATCCCAAATTGAATAAATTAATGGTATAGATTTCATAGTCCAGTCACAACACAGATTGTAGGGAAATAATACAAGATATGCGTTTAATGGCAATAAATAATTGAAAGTCAAGTGACGAGTGGGGAACCACTCAAACGATGCTGGATTATCAAACTTTGTAAAAACGGGAAAACTATTTTTGCCGCCCATTATATGGATTCGCATTGTAATTATTATTGAGCCAAATATGACGAGTAAAATGCATTTAATGCCAGTTGAGTGCCAACAGTGGTATTGCTTTCGCTTTATGTAATCAGACAACTCTTTAATGAAAACAACCGCCAATACGGTTATTCCTTGCTCTTTGCTAAGTATAGCGCATATAACTTCTATCACAAATAGAAAGTATTTACGATTTGCATACGAAGACATTGACAATAAAAAGAATAAAGTTGATAATAATTCAGCCCTTCCAACAACACCGGTTACCTATTAAAATGGCAATAATCAACTAATAAGTTATATTTATTAAATAAAATTTAATTTTAAATAGATTTACCGCTTCTGTTTTGATTGGATTCGTGCAGAAAAGCAAAGCTGAAATAAGTGAAGGCTCTCTTTTCTTTAACAAATCATAACAAAAATTGTAATAAATAAGAGTGACTGTTATGTGAAGAATAACGTTCACCAAATGATAACCAAATGGATTAAAGCTATTAAACAGATAATTGAGCCTAAAAGTGGTTACAGTTAAGGGTCGATACGATTTGTGACTGTGTTCTGAAACGATTGGTGTTCCCCAATAATCATTATCAAATAATGACCAAATCGATGATTCATTGCTCTTAACATCTCTATTGTTAACGATTGCTGATATGTCATCAAAAACAAAATAACATTCGAGAGAATTTATATACAATACTATTGTTATCACAACTAATAATAATGTGTCGGACATCATGGAAACCGCTTTAAATTGATCGATCAATAAAAACAAGCAAAAATCAATATTTGCTTTACGTTAGCAAAGATTGCATTTTAAAGGTTCTTGAAATAATGCCATAAATTAATCTAATAAAATTTTAAACCTATTTCATTAGTTAATATTAATTATTTAAATAAATTTTATAAATTTTAAATAAATAATTTGTTAAAATTATCATTTCAAGTAGAATTAACTTTTTAATATACATGTATACAGCATTTGTACTTAGCTTTGAGTTTACATATTTACTACAGAATAAAAAATCACAGAATGTTTTATGTTATAATATTTTAAAAATAAAATTGCAAATTGATTAGATTTAAAAATATTATAAAAATTTCTTATTTAAAAAAATAAACTTTCTTTTCACAGAGAATAAGAATGCAAAGTATCAAATTTAGGTAAAACAAAACTGAAATTTGGATTATATAGACATATTTTTTATTGAATTAAAATTCAAAGATTATATTTTGAGTCTGAAAAATTAAATAAACTTTGGTCGAAGTTATTAATATAATTAATAATGAACTAATAATAATAACTACAATAGCGATCAAAATATAAAATTAACAAAATTTAAATTATAACAATAAATATAAAACTAATTTTAATCATTCAGTCTTTCTTTTTTCTTTGAAAATTGGAAATAATTTTATATCTATTAATAGCTAATAAAAGCATAAAAAAGTTAACGACATAAGTGGCCAAACAAACGAGACAAACGTTACGCAAAATAAATGCCATAATGAAAGCCAAATATATTGATCCCAAATTAGATGCCATCGCATTGATTATGTAGAGACCGACCAAATAGGTGTTGGCGTTCGACACGTTCGCGATCAGCATTTGAATCAAATAAAATACGGCTCCGAATACCGGGTTCGGTATGTCTAACGGCGACGATAGCACACCAAATCCTTTGCCGTACCTTAAAGGGGACACGAATGATATGAGACAATCAATTGCTTATGAATGGCATACTTGGAGGCGAAAACGGCCGAACAGCTCATCGACTGATTGATGTCACAGAGAGCGCGATAACTGCTGTCCGTCTCCAGTCTTAACTCGACGTAAAGCGTATATAAACAAAGAGCCAAACCTATCGCTGATATCAGTGATAAATACAGAGTATTAGTCGACAGCAATGATATGAAGTGTTTGGTTGAAGACATTGTAAGAAATGATTAGAATTGTGATTACAAATGAATAATTAAATAATATTGTTATTGAATTGATAAGTGAAAGTTACCCAACACTACACATGTTTTGACATACAGTAAAGTCAAGCTATTGTAAAGTATGTTTATAGTATGTTTTAAAATATTAACTTTATGTTTTTTTATTGTAATAAATGTTACAAATAGTTTTGATTTATTTATTTCGATAAAATTAACATATTTAAAAAAAATAATA
>JAQIYA010001223.1:0-13936 GCA_034699355.1 Microtritia minima | reverse complement strand
ACTTCGATTCAATTCGATGCTGACTTGTCGTCGCAGTTATTAATTCATTTGCTGTCTCACTCTGTGTCTCACTCTGTCTCGCAGTGTTGTTACTCAATCATTTGCAAGTGCACGCCGTGTCCAACTCATGCCCGTTCAAAGAAAGTTCATTTTACGCTCTCTAATTATGAAACGCTATTTCAATATCGATTCATTATAATATTGTTTATGCTTCGTTAAATCAATTTTCATTGCGACCCCTAAACGCTATACTCGTTCATCAACATCACCAATATATTGAATGCATCATATTTTCAAATTTTGATTTCCATAATAGCAAACATATAATTCTCGTCAAATAATTTTTTAAATAATTTTGTACTTCTAGTATTTATTTTGTAATTTATTTGATTTGACTTATTTATAATACGTGTATACAAACATACATTTGAAACATAATTATTATTAACGTCTTACAAATAATGATGAAAAAGTTTGAATAATTAAAACGATTCTTAGGCGCGGTTTTTTTTTGCTTTTATAATAATGACTAAATAAAAAATGCTACATTAAAATTATTTTGATTACTAATTAATTTTAAACATTACATAAATTTTACATATGACTAGAGTTGCCACGAGATCAGCTTTTGAACCCCAATTTTGAACATTACTGTTAGCTCTTTAATTTTGAATTGTATTGAATTCCAGCAATAAATGCAACGCTAAATAATTGTGGTAAAAATACAATAATCATTTTGTTGCAATAAATTGAAGTGATTTCTATTTAAATCATTAATAAAAATTTGAGAAAAAGCTTTATTATGAATTTTTTAAACATTTTGAATGCTTAGTTTTTTAAAAATATCAATTCAAATATAATGCAAAAGTAGACTTTCGGAAAGTATAAAAAGTACATGAAATTAAATATCCATAGAAAATGTCAGAAAGGCATTAATTTCATGGAATCTGAGTTACCCTAAAATATGGTTAAGAAATGGTGATCACTTTAAGAACATCACAACTTTGAATAAAAAAACAAATTCTATCTTAAATATTAGACTAAAATCCGGTAAATAAACTTTTATAACTCTGTATATAACAAATAATTTGGTTTTATTTTATGCTTGAAATATAAGACTCATTTTAAATCTAATTACAGTTTGCAATATTTTCAATTTTTGATATATTCGTATTATACTAAAGCTTGCTCTGATCAGTCTTTGCCACTTTTGAAATTTTTCTATAATCGAGTATATTTAACATTATACCCCCACCCCATAGAATCAATCCGTGCTTTCAGAAACCTGTGCCATTATCGATATTTGCTATTATCCGGACTGCTATAATCGAATATCTACTGTATTTACAAGTATATATTATAAACTAACTTACTTATACCTCTTCTTTGTCAACTTAAATGTCTATTCAAATGGTATTAAATTTTACTCATTTAGGGTTCCTTTCTTTTATCTATGGTTTGGGTCATACGATATGAAAAATCAGTTTAAAAGTATTTCTCTATAATTGAAATGCCTTCATTTATAATAAAAATTTTAAAGTTAATGGTTCCGATTTATTTAAGACATTTTAGATTTATTAAAATTAACATAAGTAAAATAAATGCATATCGATCACTGAAAATTAATAACAAATAAGGATAAAACACCCACTTATGACTTGTTACTCAATAGATCATAAGTTTTTCTTTAAGAACGTTAACCTGGACCAGGATTTGAGTGCCAGCAATTTTATTATTGTAAAAATAATTTATTAATAATATTAAAATTAATTTATAAAAATGTTTAAACATGTTGAATCACAAAATATTTTTAATATAATATAATATAATAACTATAAAATATAAATTATATTATATTATATAATAAAATTTTAGTTTATCCTAATCACAATAAATTCTTGCATACATTTGAGTAAAGAACACAAATTTTATGCAGTAAATAGTGTTAAAACGAGTTCAAATTTAACAATTGAAAATTTTTGCATTAATTTGTTTGACAATTCTTTGTTTAATTTACAAATTTATATTTCAAAAAATTAATAAATAATTAAAAGCGAGATCATTTTTTTGCATTTTCAGCAATATTTTAATTAATATAAAATTTAAAAGTTTCGATTTCTATTAGATTTAGTTAAACAGAAGTGTACATTAAATATATGGATATATTTAATATTATAAAATATAAACTTATATCAATATAACACTCGAAATGATAAATTTGAAAACATGTATAGTATTGAAAGGATTGAGTTTCGGAAAATAGAGTAAAGAGAAGAAGTGGTGAATTTGAAAAGCAATTGATGTACCATCCGGTCATTGCGGATGTGTGTCCATTCAAACGACTCCAGCGAACGGAATACACTGCTGAGGGTTACGATTCGCGTAAACATGATCTAAGTTTTGTATAACTCTTTTACAAAGCAGTACTCACTGCTCACTCATGCATAACCGGCACAATCTATGCTTTGCTACAATCAATGCTGCAAACTATGTGCGCATCGTTCACATCATTCACATCACTCACATCATCATCCCTTTATCATGAAAATCACTGCTCTGCCAATAACTTATATTACGAATGCGTTAAGAGTTACTCTTGTTTTCATCTCAAACAATATCAATTTAACAAAATTAATTAATTGTAAAAATATATTATTACAAAAATATCAAATTAATAATGTCTTAATTAGGGTTAATGATTGCCGAACACAAATTCAAAAAAGATTAAATTTGACTAATAAGAGGTAAAATTTTATTTTTTAAAATCAAGTTAAGCATTAGATAAACTTTGGAGAAAATGGTATGATATGATATGGCTATGATATTCAAATAAATTTTATACAGCATTTTAACACTAACACTAAATTATTTTCAGAAAACTTTATTAATAAATTTGATGTCAGTAAGCAAAATAGAGGTATTAATCTTTGTAATTAATTTTATTTTTATTATGTATAACTTTTATAAAACATAAATTAAGTTTATATTCTATAGAACAGTGGTGTCCTTTTTAGATATAAAATTTAATATTGTTTTGAAAAATGATTATTTATTAATAATTTTTTATGTTTATAAGTATGAATATAATTATTATTAATAATTAAAAATAATTAACAATAAATTACATAAATATATTGTATTCTGTATGAGAAGCTATTTCAAAGTGAGACCATTAGACGATAGCCGTGCCATCTGTTGTGAGAGAAGTGCAGTGATTGCAGAGGTCGGCAATTGTGGTCAACTGTCGTCAACTGTCATCACTCTTGGTCTGGCAATGCATTTGTTACGTTTGAATTTAGTGAAACACTGTTGCAATCGTTTGTTGACAACCACTCCGATAGTGTTGCACAGCAATGATAACTCGAGTGAAGCGCCGAAGGAATCGCTTTCGAAACGATTGATTCAAATGTCTCGACTCTCATACCATCCAAACACACCTTTAGGACAACTCGACAGGAATCCGAAACGAGAGCACAACGAAGAGAGCGATAGTGTGGACACGAGTGCGTCGATAGAGTCGGACGCGTTCTCGCCGTTCGAGAACAGCCGAAACCCAATTACGGGCGAAAGCGGTGGACCGACGGGTCCCGAACCGACCCGTTATGGCGATTGGGAGCGAAAGGGAAGAGTTTCGGATTTCTGACTTCTCATCAGCTCTTCTCTAATTAATTATAAATTAATAAATATTTAATATTTAATAAAATGCTAATTTTTTAAAGTGACATAAAGTGATGAAAGAATTTTTCCAAACATTCATTCATTTGTAACTGTTAAACTAATTATGAAATTCGTATTTAATTTTAAATTTATTATTAAATTAAATTTTATCGAAAATGTCTAGAAGTGTAGCAATTGATACCTCTATTGATAACTCTATGCTTTGATACCCCAATCGTCACAATCTTTAAATTTATATCGAGTGTAAGAAACACGAAATACTGACGGAACATAGATATATATCCACTAAAGAATTAAATTGTGGAAAATAATTAATTATTTTGAAGATTTAGCGATAAAGAAATAAATACAAGAATTATAATATTAAACCAATATTAATAGTGATAACGAATAGAAAGACGTATTAATTATGGGCTTATTATTAATTGAATTTTATCGAACAAATAAATGATAAAAACTCTTAAATTATATTAAATACAAAAATTTAAAAATATAACTAGTTTTCAGAAACGTTAACCGAAAGTGTAAAGATTTTCAAAGGTCAGGTTGAAAGGGTAAGCCATGTTAAGCTATGATAAGCTACAGCTTTAGCCTCTTTTAAAACTGTAATTAAATGATAAAAAAAAGTGTGGAAATGTATTGAAATGGAAAGCGCAGTGGTTGTCATGGAAACATTGAAAAACAGAGACTAAGTTGGACTAAATTAGAAGACGACCCATGCGTGACATTGGATGCCATGTAATGGACGAGCAATGGAGGAGTTGTGTGTGCGAGTGAGTCACGCCAATCACTCACATCGGCGCTGGCCAGCGGTCAGCGCTCGGCGAGTGTGATCGCTCGCCTCTCACTGTCAGCGAACCTGTGCTCCACTCGAGTCGAGTCACTCGCCAGTGAATCGCACTATGATTGCAATGCGAGCACCGAAGAGCGAGTCCTGAGAACTGTTGGCTCAAATGTGGTGTCGATTGTGGCCTCACTGGCCGTCGCAATCACTCTCGCAATCTCTGTCGCCGCTCGCCATCAGATAAAATTGGTGTTTAGTCCTAATCGTCGCTGTGTTTGTCGTTTATATTATGTCCAATCGTTATACGGAAGAAGAATCGTCGCCTCTATTCCGTCCCTTCACGAGGGAGTCATTGGCTGCTATTAAGGCCAGGATTGCTGAAGAACACGCTCGACAGGCGGCCGGCGATACTCAGGTGTGCCTTTCATGACACTCATGCATCTTATTGTGACGATAAGTCGATCGCTTTCACATCTTTCGCTCAATTTTATATTAAATACCTTAATTAAAGTGCAAATTACATAATTATTTATAAGGTTATTGAGAACAAGCACTGAACACATAATTGATTATTAAAGTCGAGTCTAAATTATAACAATTTTTAACAACATTTGGTTATACAAGAATTTATTTTACTATTAAAATAAAGTTTATTAATTTACTTAAATTTAGTTAAACTTAAATGAAAAATTGCTTTGAAATGTTTCAAAAGGCTATCTTATTATTAGACATTGCGAATAGACCTGTAATTTTTATACACTGTAATTATTGGAGATTAGCTTTTATTATGCAATTTTAAGAAATTAAATTGAAAATTAGAGACTATTATTTAAATTACTGTTTTTCATTTAATAAGAGAAGCTTTAAAATTATAAAATGCCGAACAATCGCTAACCTAATCATTTATTCACAACTCATTTGCTTTTACTCAAGTCTTAGATCAAAGTAACCCTTTTCTCACATTTTTTATCAGATTATAATGATTTTTGCAGTGATTTCCTATCACAACACGTTTAATTGAATCTTATCGTTTTAAAAAAACGTCATTAAAATTTATGAAGCAATTAAAAGTTTTCAAATTATGAATTATTTTATTTGAATAACTTTTTATTTTTCAATATTAATGAACCATTAAGTCTACATTTTAATTGCTCTTCTTTTACCCAAATTTCGTTAAATGAAGCTGATATTAATTTTCAGTAATTCTTATTATTTTTTCTATAACATTTAAATTATTTGTTACAATTATTAAAATTATTTTTAAAATTACTTTTTATTTAATTTATTATTTAATCGTTTAAAACAAATAAATATTTGCGTTATTAATTGTAATCATTATCAATCATTATTTTAGTTTTAGAAAATACAAAAATAATATTAAATATAAAACTAACGAATATCCAAATATATAGCCTGATATATACGTACCACAACATCACGACGTGATAGAACCCGATCCGATGCTCGAAGCAGGTCTACCACTGCCGCGAGCACTTCAACGCGAATTTCCACAAGAACTTATTGCTACTCCTATAGAAGACATAGATAAATATTACGAAAATAAAATGGTAAGAATATAACCATTTATATTTTTATTATCATTAAAAATATGCATTTATTGTTAAATATTGCAAAAAATTTGCGCAGTTATTGATTAGAACAATAGTAACATTTTTTAAATAAAAAGTGCATTCTTGTGTGTTATTTAAGCATTAATATTTAAAACTATACAGTAATATATGAGATTAACGCATGTGTGCTACGAATAGGTGTATCAGAATTTGACCGACAAATGTTTTAATATTAAAAATGTTTGGTCCGACACTATTTGATCTCGAAGTTTAATTTTTTGAGATGATTCAAACTTTGGTATTATTAGCAGATATAAGATTCCAACTATTATTAACTATTACCAAAAACCACATTTTTAGGCTTTTTCTACCAGTTTTCCCCATTTTAAAGTTAAATTGAGAATGAAAATGAATTTAAAATAATATGCATTTAAAGTAAATTCTATGAAATAAAGTAAATTCCTTGTGAAATATTTTGCAATAATAAACCTTTTGAACCCCCAAAAAATACAATGTTTGCCATAAATTGTTTTTGTTGAAAATGGAACATCTTTTTGTCAGTATAATAATTTGTTAAGTGAAAAAAGATACAATTTTACTGATAACGTAAAACTGTATCATATTATTCAATTCAAGTTATTTTTAGACTAATTGTATTTATTAATAATAATAATTAAAAAATTTACATAAAGCCCCACTTTAGTATATTTTATTTGATATTTTACCTAAAATCTTACTTATTTATGGTTTTCCCCCATTTTTAACCAGAATGTGGTCTAATATTCTAAATTAGTGTAATTTTTTATATAATACTTATAAATTTTTATCTGTTATTTTGCCAGACGTTTACAGTAGTCAGCAAAGGAAAAGATATATTCAGGTTTAGCGCGACAAAAGCTCTTTGGATTCTCGATCCATTTCATCCGATACGTCGAGTGGCGATTTATATGCTCGTCCATCCGTTGTTTAGTTTTCTTGTTATAGTCACTATACTTGTTAATTGTATTCTCATGACATTGCCTCCTAACGATTCCATCGAACGAACCGAGTAATGACTGCCACACCAATTATGCATTTCATGATAAATAATAAATATGTATTCAATTTAGAATAATCTTCACTACGATATACACATTTGAGTCCAGCCTCAAAGTAGCGGCAAGAGGTTTCATATTGGAACCATTCACATATCTGAGGGATCCGTGGAATTGGCTCGACTTTCTCGTTATTGCCTTAGCATACCTAACAATGGGCGCCAAAGAACTCGGCAATTTGAGCGCTTTGAGGACGTTTAGAGTTCTTCGCGCGTTAAAAACTGTAGCTATCATTCCAGGTATGAATAACGCATGTTTTCATTATTTACATAACGATTAAATTTATATAAATTTAATTTTCTAATTGATTATCACTTTTCATGGCAGGCATGAAAACTATTGTGGGCGCGGTGATAGAATCTGTGAAAAATCTTAAGGATGTAATAATCCTTACCTGCTTTTCGTTATCCGTGTTTGCCTTATTGGGTCTTCAAGTATATATGGGAGTGTTATCTCAAAAATGCATTCTAATTCCTCCTCCAGAATATGAATGGAATAGCGAACCGTGGAAAGTGTGGCACCAAAACGAGTCGAATTGGTATCGACATAAAGATCAAATCGTGCCCTATTTATGCGGAAACTCATCGCAGTAAGAATATTCAATATTTTTCAAGTTTACTCAAATCACTTTGATTATCATGTGACTTACTAGAGATGAGCTTAGGCTAACACTAATAGCTAACAGGCCAACACTAGCCTTGTCTAACGTCGTATGCGAGGTTTAGACTTACCCTAAAGTGCCAATTATAATACGCGGATTATCTATAAATGTAACATTTATTGAACAAAACTAAGATGCGTGTTATACAAGGAGTGCGTATTATACAAGAAAAACTTAATCAAAACACTAAAATTCAAAATCAGATTTAGTTTGAATTTCAAGATGAGTTTCTATGTAACTATAACCAGTTTTATCAACATTTGTTTCTTATAAATAAGCGTCCATTTCTTGTTCATGTTGAGTATCTTGTATTTCATTACCTTCATATTTAGTTTTGCTTTCTTAAAGCTATTTTTTAAACAATTTTCAGTTATTTCATCCCAATCTTCAACTATCCATTAAGAAACTTTAACATATTAGGCGCGTTTAATTCTGTATACTTATTAGTAATAAGTTATTACCATTATTTTAGAGCGTATTTAACATTTTCCAATTTAGTTTTGATATTATAAGATTTTCTTAATTTTGGTAGCATTTTAGTGATAATGCTTTAAAATTAATAACACTTCTTGAAAACTATCTTTTGTATACAATATTATTGAAAACAATGTGCATTAAATGCCTTATTATTTATATTTGAATATAGACGTGAAAGAAATGTTAATATTTATCTTATAACTTTTAAGAAATTGTTGATTTAAGTTTTAAATATATCCTCGCGACACTTAAAATCATAAAAATTCATGCGTATTATACATGGAAATTTTTAAAAATTTATTTAAGTGCGTATTATGCATGGGTGCGTATTATCATTAGTACTTTAGGGTAACTAAAGATATTTTTGATTCTATTTCTCATTAAGTCTTATATTTATGTTTATATTTATGTCTTATTTCTCATTATGTTTTATATACACTGTATATGTATAATTTATATCCCATATTAATTAATATATAACTTTATTAAGAAAGTTCAAAATACATAAGTCATATTCGCTGTATAATCCGAGATAATCTTTATTAAATTTTTAGCTGATTTTGACTTAGACATGAGCTTATTAAACTATATATTAAAAAATATTATGTGCAGTAATATTTACAATTAAAATTTTACACAGTATTAGATTTTTATTTAAAAATTATTTAAAATCTCATGACGTAATTGATGATGAAATTAAGTCATTTATTATATGCCGTTTATTTTATTTTTTAGAATAGTTTTAATAGGATTTTTGATAAACAAATTATAGAATCTGAATATTTATTCAATTCTGTATTTTTATAAAAACATCAGTGAAAAGTTTGCTCTTTAATTCTTTATTTAGGCCTTGAAATATCGAGCTTATATGCATTTTATTCAAATTGATTCATGTTTGCAGTAAATTTTAATTTTTTACTAAAATTTTACATACTTTATACATAATCTTTTAATCGTTATATTCTAAATTTTATCTTTATTTGTAATTTAAATATTGTCTTTTGGCATTTACTGTTCATACTAAGTATCTCAAAATTTACTTAATTTCTGCATTTTAATTAATCATAATTTCATTATTGATATAAATACATAAATAAACTAATAAATGGTTATTTGTGTTTATTTTTTAGAAATATAAACAAAAGTAATTTGAAAGTATTGAAAAGTTTTATAATTTACAACATTTTCAAATCGCAATAATTGTGATTTTGTGAAATTATCAATTTCAATGAAATCGTTCGAATGTCAATTTGTAATTTAATTATTTAAACAAAGAATGGTAAAGTGGCAGTAATATAACCAATTGAAATCAAGCCCCAAATTTTTTAAAATAAAATTCTAAGGAGAATTTTCTCGATTATATAACTCATCTGTGATCCCCTTCCAGAAAGGAAAAGGCCGACCAAATAGTACCCATTATGGCACACTTTATTGCTGCCAAAATTGTCCTTTAAGTTTGACAAGTTGTCCACTTTTAGATGCCAAATGTGTATTTATAGTAATGAAAATTCTCCCTGAATATGTGCCATTTTGTTTGTAATTGAAATTAGTATTGATATAGAAATCAATAATATTTATGAGGCTGTATTGAAATAACAAACTAAATGCTTACAATCATATAGAATATGCCCGCTCGCGAATTATTCATGTCAACAAGGATTTGGAAAAAGCCCAAACTATGGTTATACGAACTTCGACACATTCGGATGGGCTCTCTTATCGTCATTCCGATTGATGACTCAGGACGCCTGGGAGTTGTTGTATCAGATGATACTGCGCGTGACGGGTCCCTGGCATATGGCCTTCTTCGTTGTGGTCATCTTTTTGGGCTCTTTTTATTTAGTCAATTTAATTTTAGCCATTGTTGCCATGTCTTACGATGAACTTCAGAAAAAAGCCGAAGAGGAGGAAGAGGCGGCTGCGGCTGAAGAGGCGGCGTATGCCGAGGCCTGCAGACAGGCTGAAGAGGAAGCAGCCATGAGAGAGAACAACGCTGTTGTCAGCACTCATATTAGGGAAACTAATGTCGTTAAAAGTCCTTCTGATTATTCATGCCGTTCTTACGATCTCTATGCTGGAGGCGGTGTTGTGGGCCAACAGGAAAAGTCGTTGGACGACAAAGATTTTAAGGAAAGATCCTCTTTAAAGAGCGACGACGGAGACGGAAACAATTATGATCATCGAACTCGATTCAATGGGAAAATGAGAAAAGTGAGTGATAATGAAATGAGCGAGTTTGTAGTCGGACTAATCTTAACTTTTTAACTAAACTCTTTGCCAGCACTTCTTGGAATTAATATTCCGTTCACTATTGCTTTCAGTTAGAGACTAAACCTTATTCTCTAGTTTCTAGTTTACTATTATTACTAGATTACTAACATTATAGATTTGATTAATAGATTATTATTATTATATGATTATAAGGACAAAAATCTGTAGTACTGTAGATCAATAGATCAAACATAGTTTTATTTTATTTATGATCCTTTTTTGTTAATTATTTAGTTATACCCTTATATCCAAATATCATAACCACAAATTTAGCTTTGGTTTAGCAATAATAGAGCGGAGTTCGAAGTACGACATAAGAATTGTGAAGAGGTATAACACAAAGTTTGTTTTATTTCTCAGTTAATTTTTATCCATTCGACCATTTTATTTGTGGGAATTTTGATTCGCGATATATACATGTATATGTTTCTTATATGATTATAAATTATATTGTTTATAACTTATAAACTGTTTTTTGTAATATTTTGAGAATGTGATGAAAGATATTCTTATAGATGAATATGCATATATGATGATGAATATAGTATTACTCTGTAGAATAATATGAAATAACATTAATGGCAATAATGATCTACAGTAGTGAATCGTTAGTCGGTGTTTAGTGGTCCATCTGTAGTGCTGAGTATAACTTGTATTAGTCGTAATTATGACCATCCAATTGAATGTCTAGTATTAATATTACTAATTTATTTAAGATTAATGTTAAAATGGTAGTTCTAGATGCGGACCACAAGTGCACAAAACATTGTGGTCTAATTGACTGTGCATGTGTCGATGTAGTGCATGGAGAGACACGAATGAGTTATAACTTGTTTCGTTTTTCATAGGCGAGCTTAAGTCTGCCGGGTTCACCTTTCAATTTGCGAAGGGGCAGTCGGGGCAGCAGTCAATTTAGCGTGACGTGGGCCAGAACTAACGGCAGACGCTATGGCGACCGCAAGCCCTTAGTGCTGCAGACATACCTTGACGCTCAAGAGCACCTGCCCTATGCTGATGATAGCACTGCTGTCACTCCAATGTCTGAGGAAAACGGTGCTATCATTATTCCTGTATACACTAATCTAAATTCACGGCATTCCAGCTATACTTCTCATTCATCCCGAATATCATACACCTCTCACGGTGATATCTATGGGAGAGGAGCTCTTTGGACCAAAGAAAGTCAACTCAGATCTCGCAGAAATTTACACGGATATTATCACGAGGTCATAACCAAACTATGTTTTCACTCTTCTCTTAATTGTAAACTAACCAATTGCCCCAAATTATGTGTTTTCCCTTTCATATGTTCTGTATATGTTCCATCAAATTCATATGAATATATCCCAAACTTAAGCTAATTTTTTAAAGCATGCCTGTAGTGCACAGTTGTTGTAGATATTAATTGCACTTATTATTTAAACGCATGTTAACCATGTATCACATGTATCGCACGCATGTATTACATGTTCCTTTAATTTTGGTATTTAATGCGTTAAGCAATAACACTATAATATATTTTATAGGATTTGTTAGATACTGATGATTACATGGTTACTGTTAAACACAAGAGCAATGAAAATCCATTCATAGACCAACAACCATCGCCACGTATTGCAATGGTTGACATGAAAGGTAATCACCATTAAGTGTTTAATTTTATTTGGAAATTAATTGTGGTAATATAACGGTCAGATGTGATGGTGCTCAACGATATCATCGAACAGGCGGCCGGACGGCAGAGCAAGCAAAGCGATGCAGGTATTTACAACTTTTTGTTTACAACGTTGTTTCAATATTTTCGTTTACCTTTTATAATATTGATATTATGATAATTTATTTGAAATTACATTGTTTTCATAATTAAAATTCTGCTAATTTTTCATGTTTTAATTATACGTGTGATTATTTCGTTATTTTATTATTTATATAGTACTCCCTCTTCTCTCTCCTAAATATACTTTTTAATTTGTCATTTATATTGTTTGCAAATTATTAAATGAATCAAAAGAATGCATGGAAAAATCAGGCTTGAATTTTCCCGACGAAAAGGGCACTCATAACAGCATTACTTAAACATGATATAGTTTCTATCTATTATTTTTCTGCAGACAAGGATGAGATAGACAGACCTAAGTTTAAAGAGCGTTTAGTCATCAATTGCCTTAAGTGTATAGATATCTTATGCGTTTGGGACTGTTGCTGGTGTTGGGTTCGAGTGCAAGAATTGGTGGCTCTGATCGTTTTCGATCCATTTATGGAATTATTTATTACATTGTGTATCGTAGTTAATACTTTTTTTATGGCTTTGGATCACCACGACATGGATCCCGATTTTAACGCATTACTTAAACAAGGAAATTATGTGAGTTTAGAAAACAACATTTGCACTCTTATGCACCAATTTTTCATTTTGTTTATGAAAATAAATTGTAAATATGTAAACCAATCTTACTTTCATTTCTTTATCATTTTTGTTTTGTTTTGATGTTTTAACACGCAATGTTATGAACACCAGATTTTTATAAATGTTAATTTATTTTATTGTTATCTTTATTTTAAATGTAATTTATTTTAATTTAATAGTTAATAAATAAAAGTTTTAAATTACAAGAATATTTTGTTTGTTTTTATTTTATGTTTAAATCATTTTAATTTTTGGAAATGCTTTTTATGAATAAGGTATGTTTGCGATTATGAATTTAATTACTTAATTTTCAATTTAGAAAACTGCAATAATATTAATATTGAAAGATATTGATGTGAACAAATAATAATATTAATAATATTTATAAATTAACGAATCTATTGTTTTTCAGTTCTTTACTGCCACATTTGCAATAGAGGCGAGCATGAAATTAGTCGCACTCAGCCCTAAATTTTACTTCCGTGAGGGTTGGAATATATTTGACTTTGTGATAGTTGTGTTATCTTTGTTGGAATTAAGTTTAGAATCTGTTTCCGGTCTTTCCGTTTTAAGGTCTTTCAGATTAGTAAGTATATTTGAATGTTTTACGTAAGTTAAGTACCATAATTTTACGACAATACCCCGCACCCAATTCGCAACTAAAATTATGAAATTACAACAATTTCGTGGCATTCTTGAAGCATTCCATGTTGAATAACACGAAGAATTTGATTGATTTTTAATATGATATCAGAAATATTTACAATAAATTTTATATTTTTTAAAAATCAATTTTTTAATAGATAACCCACGGATATTATCGTAAATTTATGATAAATTACACTTTTTAAAGAAAAAATTTCTTTTTATTATTGAGTTGAAAATTGTTTTTTATATTTTTCCTAAAGAAGAAAGAAACTCTAGTGTTATTTAAATAGTGAAAACAGTCAAAACTGAAGCAAAAAGTATTTAATTACAATTTAAAATTAATAA
>JAQIYA010001222.1:0-13938 GCA_034699355.1 Microtritia minima | reverse complement strand
ACTCAGATTACTGATGAGATTTGAATCGCTGAACAATAGCGGAGATCATTGTTTAATCAAACTCGATGTATATTTTTTATATATAAATATAAAGACACGAATTAATTATTTATGCATTAAATTATTCTTATATATACCACCATTAAATCATATCTGCGTAAAAATCTTATTTCCTTATTCATGCATTTGAACACTGTTTTCAATAAATATAAATAGGAAACATTCAAACCATTTAATGCTGATTATGTGAACTATGAAGATATTCAACAAAATATCTATATATATATATATATAATTGTTAATATTTTTTTGATACCTTATAAATTGTATTCTAATTATAATGTTTGACTAATTTTTGACATTTATTTATAAACGTGCAATTTTACTGAAAACTAATAATAAAAATAACACAATTTTGTTAGAGACTGATTGAAACGATGATAAAAAACAGTTGACTTCAATTATTGATGACTGCTTATTAATTTAATAAGCAGTTTGAGAAACAGTCAATATCTTATCAGCGAATTAATACGTTTGAGTATTAGTCCGGAATTTTTTTTCTAACACTTCCTGACAGAAATTGCTTAATTATTATATTCCTGGGAAAACAAATCCGAACCAGAATTTATCGCGAATAAGCTGTGGCTGGGATTGAATGCGATGCTGTTATTATAACAAATGAGATATCAATAAATTTTTATATCATTTGGTATCAAAACCGATCAACTTTTTTTCTTTTAATTACAAATTGAAGAATTTCTCTCAAAATCTACTACAAGTAAAAAGAATGAGAATCATTCAAAAATATTTGATTTTAAATATAATTTTCAACATAATTTTGAGAAATAGAAATTATTAAAAACTAAGATGTACTCTGTATAGCAAATAATATATATTTTAATGTAATTTTGTTCAAAACTATAAGTTCGTAGAATAGTATTTCCTTCAAGGGATTTAATCAATAATAACCCTAAAATTTTATTTTTCTTTTGAACATTATTTTGAAATGTAGAGTAAAGTTTTCGCTGTAAATATGTATTTATATAACCTTTCAGATAAATATAAACAAAAAAAAAATTATATTCAAATACTTTCATCGATCATTGGCTCGCCCTCAGCGCCGACGCCGTCGTCGGCCTCCATAGACGAGTTGGATCGCTGATTTCGCGGCGTTCGGCCCTCGTTCGAGCTGACCCGCGAATTGCTGTTATCGTTCGGATCTAAATGCACGACCACCTCCTCGTCGTCGTTGGCGTACTGCTTGTCGATCACTTCCTTAATTTGATTATTAGCACCTTTCGGATCTAAATCCATGGCCCATGAAAAGTTCATTAACGCTAAGTGAGTGTTTCCAATCTTTTTATGAACCTGTAGGCGGAAAACACACAAATTGGTATATTAATGAACACCTCAAGTGAGCAAAAATAATAAAGTTTAGGGTGAAATTACTTTGCCAATTAGAAAATAGACGAGAGACTCTTTTGGCACAATTTGCTTAAGTTCCTCGAGTTCACGCAACGCAAACTGATGCTTATCGAGCGCAAAATAAATGGACGCCCTGTGAAATTTGCACAAAGCGTTCTTAGGATCCATGTCTATGGCTTTGTTGAGCGTCTGGAGAGCGTTGTCGCTCTTCTTGAGGGCGTGCTGAACGACGCCGATGTGACACATTAATACTGGACTATGAGGCGATATGAGGAGCGCCTTTCGATAGTGAAGCTCCGCGAGTTGAAACTTCTCCTGCTTATAGTAGATCATTCCGATGCCGTACCACGCGTTGTAGTGGCGCGGATCGATTCGGGTCGCGTTCCGGAAGCAGCTCATCGCGTGGTCCATTTCGTCGGTGACCGCCAGCTCGTGGCCGAGCAGAGTGTAGGCGTAGGCGAAGTCCGGATCCACTTGAATGGCCCGCTGGAGAAACTTGATGGACGTCTCGTGTTCCTTCTGGAGGCTGAAGCAGTTGCCGGCGACGCACCAGGTCTGGGGCGCGTTCTTGTCGAAGTCGAGCAGCTCCTGGGCGAGCATCGAGAGCTCCACTTCGCGCTGCAGGTGCCAGAGAGCGGTGCTGTAGTACTCCATGCCCTGCAGGCGATACGGCTCGTACTTGTGAGCCTCGTAGAAGTACTTGACCGCCTCGTAGTAGCGCGTCATCTCGAAGTAGGCCCGACCGAGAACTGTGAGCGCCCAACCGGTGTTGAGATGGTTGGCCGGCAGTTTGTTGAGCTGTTCGATGGCCTCCTGGCAGTCAAACTTTCCCAAATGGCGTAAAGCGCCGCCCAATTCCACGAGCAGGTCCAGCAGCCCTTTGGCCGACGCCTTCTGCATCTTGATTCCAGTTTGGAGTATTTCGTAATCACTTACGCCTTTGTTGAGCTCAGGCTTATTCAGTTCGTTCAGTTCGCTCTCCTTCTGCTGTGCCGTAATCGTGCCGTGCGTTACCGACGAGTTAATGTTCGATCCGCTGTTCGTCCGTTTCGTTCGCTTTGTCGGCGTTCGCGGTCTGATCATCAACTTAGAGGACGTCTTGTTGGCCGTGTTCTCCTTAACCGAATTGGAACTGGTAAACAGTCTCGAACTTCGGCGAAGATTATGGCCCTGCGATTGAATGGGCGATCCGGAAAGAGTGGACTGAATGGTGAGCGAACTGCCGACGTTGTCGTTGAGCGTGTTATTGCCGATCTGGTTATTGGACAGCTGTAGTTTGAACGCGTTGCCGCGCGTCGACTGCGAGCCGATAACCTGCGGCTGCGTTTGCGACTGCAGCTGCTGCTGACTTCGTCTCGTGTGCGGCTTACGGATGGGCAGCGCCTGCATTTGGTCGCCGGAATGCGTTTTATCACACTCGGGTCCGGCTTTCGTGATGGTCACTGTCGACATGTCGCTGAGCGGAAACACGCCGAAACACCGCTGTCCGGACGGCGTCAGCTGCGAGTTAAGTAAGTTCTTGTTGAGGACGTTCTCGTTCTTCAAGTTGGTCGCCGACTTTCTGGTCACCTTAATGGGCGCGTTCTGCTTCTGCGGCGCCAAACACGAAGTGGTCACCCAAACGTTGTTCTCCGGCGTGATCACATCGATGCTTCCCGTTTCGTTGGCCGACTTGATCACAGCGAACGGCGAGGCGATCTCACACTTGTCTGTCATGCTATTGATGTGGTGACTAGTAATCAGGCTGTTCTCCACCAGTTTGGCGGCCGAGTTGGCGCTGGCGTTCCAGAGGTTCACCAAAGCGTTGCTGCCGTGACAGTAGTTGAAGTCCACGTTAGCGATGTTGAACACGTCGGTCGGCTCGACTCCGAAGCCCAACTGAACCAAATTCTCGTACGACGACCACAGAAACGGATTGGCTTTGAGACTCTCGCGATAGTAGTGCGCCGAATGTGAGTGGCGCTCGATTTTGCTGCAGATCGTGCCCAACAGTTGCGCCGCAAACGACGCCGACTCCTTGAACACTTTGGCCAACTCCTCCACCGTCACCGTACACCTGAACGTCTTGTCGCCGCGATCGCTGCGAACATTGCCGATAATGGCCTCCTCGGCCTCGGCGTACTTCTTCAGGTCGAGACAGCATCGCGCCAACAGTAGCTGACTCTGCGGTAGTTTACACACCTTTCGCGATAGTATAGAGTAGGCGGCGTTCGCCTTTCCCGAGCGGTAATAACAGGTGGCCAACAGGTATAGCGACTCATCGGATGACACTAACGGACCGACAATTGTGAGACTCGTATCGGCATTAAGGTTAAGAAGGCATACCTTCGGCGTGCAGTCTCTCCGCCAGGAATATGGCATCTAAATAGGCGTAATGACTGAGCGCGAACTGGATTGTGGCCTAAAGTGCGATCAATGAGTCGCGTCAGTGAGTGGTATAGCGAGAGACGAGACTTACTTGAATGGGCTCGAGAACTATCATTATATTTAGATGTATTTACAAACACGAGCTGTTTATTCGCTGATTATCGGCTCCTTATTTGATTAACAAACGGTTATCATTCAAAACCAACAAAACAAACGCGTAATAATTACAGTTTTAATAATAATAATTGTGGTTCAAATGACTGATCACTCGAAACGGGTGTTGAGTGGCGGTCGTCGTCGCGAACCGACCAAAACCAGGCGATTACGGGTTCGGCTTTCGATTTGCGTTCGGCTTTCGATGTGGACTCGAGGCCAGCAAATCGGTTGCGACACGTTTAGAGACGACGCGTTTGTTTACAGACGACACGAACGGTTAGTCACTGATGGAGTGTTTATTGTGAGCTCACACTTATGGCCATATTTGCCGTCAATAATCGCTGTAACGCTCAGTGAGTGTGTGTGTGTTATAACTTATAACACTTCGCTTAACGTTTTTTTCTCTCTGCACTCAAATATTTCAATAACTATTTGCTCGGTTTGGCCGCAGATGTCTCTGCGAGTGTCGCTGACCATGAGTTTGCAAATTAAGTTTTTAAGATTTGCGGATAATTTGATCTAAATTTACTTTTTTGATTTGTTAGTAAACAAACGAAAAATGAAAAACACTACACATAAGTTGGTTACGAGAGTCACACTCATTGCCCATTCAAATGTCTCAACAGTTTATGCTTTGGAAAAGTTATGCAATAAAATCTTATTGAATTGATTTAAATTAATTTTTACGGTTATCCGGCGTTCAGTTCAGTTCTGGATGAAAAAATAGGTGATTTCAGACTTTAAACATTTTTTTGACATCTTTTAAACAAATTTTTCCAAGTTTTTCACATTATCTTACCATTTAAATTGAAAGATAAAAACTTGATTCAATTCAAACTCAATTAAAACATTTATCTATTTCTACTGTTAGTAACATTTAAAAATAAATGTACACTCATTAAGCACACATATTATCGATAATATTTTATAAAATTAATTATTGTGCAAAAAAAAGTTTTTCTTTTTAATCGATCTATTATTATTATTATTATTATTATTATTGATAATTACATTTTAGCAAATTATAAGTTTGCATTTCCTTAACCAAATAAGCAAACAATTTGGTGCGGTTTTGGATATGACACTAGTAATGATTAATAACGATATAAGCCATACACCAATTGCATAGTTACACAATTAAAGATGACAAATATTGGAAATCCGTTTTGCGTGCTCTTTGCGCTGTTCGTCAGCTAATCATTGTTGAATGTGAAGTAAGCGTTTTAGTGAAAAATAAAAAGATTTGCAAACGAAAAATGAGTTAATAAGTGGCACTTGAAAATCGTGGCAATTGTTTAATACTGTAAATAACTTAATCAGTAATGAATACATTATTGTTAGTTTGGGTATTGTTTATAAAACACTTGGAATGCAATCCATTTAGTGAAGTGCCAGGCATTAAGAATATTATTCGCATTTATCCCAAAAATCAACAGCAAATAAATGAGACGAAATTGATTTTAAACAATTTTCAGGTGTTTAGACCATTAAAGTCTTTTCAAACAAAAAATAACTCAAATTTTTAATCTATTATTTTCCAAATAAAATGAATTGCTATCATATTTTATTTTAGGTTAAATTTCACAATTGCTCGCTTAATTGTCTGAAATTAATAACAGCAAAGCTATCACCAGAAAGCAATGTGATTAAATTGATTAATGCGGCGCACATTCGATACGAATTAGTTTCTTCGGTTAATCACAATAGGCGTAATAAATTCAGTAAAAACAAATGGTCTAAAACAAGATATGGTTTTAACTACAACACAGAGTATCACAAGTACGAAGATATCGCTAACGAGTTAATCGCTCTGAACAAAAGTGAGCCTAACTTTGCGCGTGTGGTTAGTGTGGGCTTTTCGACGGAGGGTCGATCTATACTAACGGCTATTTTGAATGATAAGAGCGAAACCAGCTCTAAGAAAAAGGTGGTCATCGAGTGCGGAGTTCACGCGCGCGAATGGATATCAACGGCTTCGTGTCTGTGGATATTAAATCAATTGGTGCGCAACCGAAACAGTGATTTTCTCGCCAAAAAATACGAATTCGTAATTATACCTGTACTCAATCCGGACGGCTATCATTACTCGTGGACAGTCGACCGAATGTGGAGAAAGTCGAGATCCAAGTCGAACAGATCGCACTGCATCGGAACCGATCTCAATAGAAAGTAATAAACTATTCATTGTTTGCAGTTTTTTGTTGGCGGACAATAAGTGTGATAAGTTTTTTGTTTTAGTTGGAACTCCAAGTGGTGTTCGGTGGGCGCGTCCAGCGATCCGTGCGATGACCAGTATTGCGGCGAATCGCCATTTTCCGAACCGGAGACCAAACATTTGAGCTCATTCTTGGGCCGATTCGCCAATCAAATTGTCGCTTATTTTGCGTTACATAGTTTTTCGCAACTCTGGTTATATCCGGTCGGATACACAAGACAATCGGTGCCAAACAACAACCAATTAGTTAGTGTTATTTACTCACAATTTTATTTAAATGAAATTTGTTTGTTTTGCTGTTCAATTTCTAAACTTTAATGTTCAGAAATTATAATCTCGCAAACTTGATTGCGTTTACATTATAACTTATAATTTATTTTTTTAATCACTATTAGCTGCGACTATCAAAAGACGCCACAATTTCAATGTATAAAACTCATCATCATATTTATAAATTTGGTTCAATATCGCAGTTAACGTGTAAGGTTTTTGTGAACAACTTATAAAATTGATAAGCGTTGAGCATAACTTTGTTTTTATTTGTTATGGTATTTAAACAAGTATTGTTGCAATTAATCTGTTAAAGATTTCTAATATTGTAATATAAAAACTTAATAATAATTTACAATTCACAATATATAATTTAAAATATAATAAATAAAACATTTGAATTCATAGATCCTGTGTCTGGTTCTAGCGTTGATTGGATATACGAAAATTTAGGAGTTAATGATTCGTTTGCAATTGAATTAAGAGATACAGGACGGTATGGATTTCTACTTCCGGCCAAATTTATTACACCAACTGCTGAAGAGGTGTGGGAAGGCATCAAAACGGTTCTCAACGAAATTTAATTTAAATTATGAAACATATTGAATCCATCTTTCGTTAAATACAAATCTTTTAAAAATTGTCAAAATTGGTAAAAAAAAAAAATTTTCATTAAACACCTGTAAATTAATTTCTAACTTTAAAGATAAAAATTATTCCAAATAAAAATAGCATAAAAAATTAATTTAAGCTTAAAATAATATACGCGTAATAAATACTTAAATTAATTAAGTTTATTAATTTTATGAAAAAACAACATTAAATGCAATTTTCTATCATTTAGAAATATTCCAAAAATAAAATCTAATTGCCAGCGATTATGGTTGAATTAAATTCAACATTTTCAAAACTTTTTGTAAGCCAAACTTAAGTGAACTAATTCGAAAGTGGACAGCAAATTGAAATCAACAAAATAAGTTTCTAACGTTTTCTAAAAAGTTAAATACAGTGTGAGCCACAGGTGCGCAAAGCACACAATGAGAAAAAAGTTGTTCACCTTTAAGCTGAAAACTTGATTTTTAGTTGACAATGTGGGTCATTGTGTTAAGTGATACCAATGCGCCACAAACTCACTGTATTTGGTCAGAACGAAAAAAATATAGAGATGACACTCTAAGCAAATTACTCTTTTATCATCTTGTTTTTGATTGTGAATAATTTAATTGTTTTTTTTTACTTCGCCTAAGCTTCGAAACAATGTAAAGGAAGAAAAAATTGATTAAAATTTGGGCGAAGAAAATGGGGAAAAAATATAACCAAATTAATGGCTGATGTGTATCGATAGAGAGACGAGTGACACATAACTACTACTATTATTGTGTTCAAAGTTTTTCTAATGCGTTGGACAGAGTGTGAGTTCGGCAAAATGCTGGCCATCGGTCTCCTGTTGGCGCTGACGACCATCGACAGCGTCGATGGCACCGACAACAGGTCTCGCTGTCCGTCCAATCAGTTCTTCATCTATCCGTGCGGCTGTCGGCCGATCGGCGAGACCGCGATCGCCATCGACTGTCCGGATTCAAATCTGGCGATGATATCGCTGGGCCTGTCGAACGTGAAAATGCCGATCGAGACCCTAACCATACGGGACTCGAACATTGAGCGCATATTTGGCTCGCTCTTCGAAACCGAAATCGTATATAATCTAATAATAATGAACACAAGCGTGTCATCGATCGATGAGAAGTCTCTGAAGCCGTTATCGCCCGCTCTGCAGACACTTCAGCTCATCCAAACTCGATTTAAGTCGATTCCGGTGAACGTCATCAGTCAATTAACAAATCTGACCAAACTTAAAATCGCGGAAAACGAGGCCATCAGCGACGTGGCCAACAATGCGTTTCAGAAGCTGACCGCTCTCATAGAGCTGGACTTAAGTCGAAATTCGATCTCAAAGCTGGCGTCCAACTCGCTGAACGGTTTGGCGGCTCTCGAGACGCTCGACCTGAACGGCAATCGGCTGACCGCCATCGAGCGCAGTCTGTTTCGAGTGTGCAAAAAGCTGAAATACCTGGACCTGTCGGGCAACTCGTTTCACGCGTTCGGCAAATCTGATTTCAACGATCTCTCGTCCCTACTCTACCTGAACGTCTCGCGCAACGCCATCGCCGAACTGCCGCGAACCGTCTTCACTCGTAGCGCTCAACTCCGACTGCTGGACCTGTCCTACAATAATCTCACCGAAATCGACTCCTATCTGCTGCGCGGCGTCCGCTTTCTGCGCGACTTCAGCGCCCGCGGCAATAAGATCAGCGAAGTGGCCCGTCGGGCGTTCTCGGCCAGCACTCGCCTTCGGTCCATCGATTTGGCCAAAAATCGTTTGGAGACGCTCGAAAGCGAATCGTTCAAAGACATGCAATGGCTGGACCGGCTCGACCTGAGCGCCAATCGGATCTCGCGAATAGCGAGCGGCGCGTTTCAGCGCATGTTTCAGGTGGCCATCAATATGAGCGCCAACAACATCTCCACCATCGAAGCGAAAGCGTTTCAGGAGCTGTCGAACGTGACCACTCTGGACCTGTCCTTCAACCGCATCGAGCGAATCAATTCGCGCGCGTTCGACGAGTGCGACGTCACGGTCTTCCTGCTCAACGACAACCTGATCGCCAATCTGTCGCACGCGGCCGTGTTCGCCAACCTGACCGGTCTCAAAGTGCTCAATCTGACCAACAACCGAATCGGCGAACTCGGCCGACGCGACTTCACACCGAAACGCTTCTACGAGCTGCACACTCTCGACCTGAGCCGCAACCGAATTCGAGATATCGGCGGCAATGTGTTCGAAAAGTTTGCCTCCGTTCGTCACATCGATCTTCGATATAACAATCTCACTAAAATCGGTTTTTCGGCGTTCGGCTCGATTCCCACTCTGCTCGAGCTCGACATCTCCCACAACAATATCGTCGACATCACCAGCGGTGGGGTTTCGAGTCTGGTGTCGGTGAAGACCATTCACGCCAACGACAATAAAATTCGTAAAATGTTCGCCATACCCCTTGCGCTGAATGTGCTGCATCTCGAGCGCAATCAAATCTCGAGCATCCGCTCGAACGTGTTCCCGATGATCAACTCGCTGCTGGAGATCTATTTGGATCACAACAACATCTCCAAACTGGAGGACCAGTCGTTCGCCCACTGCCTGACATTAAACACGCTAAGCTTAAGCCATAATCGCATCGAGTCTGTACCGCACGCCACGCTTCAACACTTAACATCGCTTCAGTATCTTTACTTAGACCACAATAACATAACCAAATTGGATCGCAAGGCGTTCGGAAATTTGCGAATAGTGTTCCACTTGCGACTCGACCACAACCAGATCGCGAACGTCAGCGACTACGCGTTCGAGGGTCTGCTTCAGCTGCTAAATCTCAACCTAAGCCACAACAATATCAGCCAACTATCGCCGGAGGCGTTCGCGAGTCTCGTTTCGCTGAAGACGCTCGACCTGTCCAACAACCGACTCAATCAGTTGGACAACCGAACGCACGGCATTATCGATCCGCTTCTGTCGCTCGAGAGTCTCAATTTGTCGCGAAATCAGATTTCGCTAATTAAGGAGAAGTCGTTTCCGTACTCGCCGTGGATTCCGTACAAACTGAAGAGCTTGGACTTGTCCGGAAATTTTATACCTATCATAACGCCGTATTTTGACGATGGACTGCAGAAAGTTGAGTGGCTTTCGCTCAGAGACAACATCGTAAATGACATACAGGCCAACATTTTCGGTAACATGTCGTACTTAAGGCATCTGGACTTATCGGGAAATCAGTTGAGAAAATTGGCCAAAGGATTGTTCGCCGGAAATGTGGCCAATTTGACTCACCTGTCTGTGGCGCGAAATAAACTATCGTCCATTTATGTGCCAGAAATTGTTAATATGAAAAATTTAAAACTATTAAATCTGACCGGAAATAAGCTGATGAATATCAACTCGGATTTGCTCAAACAAATCAAAGCCGGATTAACACTAGAGTTTAACGGTAAACAATATTAAATTATTCGATCACTTGTGATAAATGTTGACTAAACTTTTTATCCATGATTTTTCTCGATCATCACTGTAGACAATCATTTGTACTGTGATTGCCATTTACTGCCATTGCGAGCCTGGATTGAGAGCGACGTTCACAAGTCCGAACTGAATGGCGTCACTTCGCGAGTGCGCGACCACTGGTCGAGCGTGGTTTGCAAAGAGCCCATTGGACTGCTCAACAAATCGCTGACCGCTCTGAAGCCAACTCAACTGAACTGCAAAGATGACGAACTCGAGGCCTACTCTAGTCATTTCGTCGAGAAGAGCGACTTAAAAGTGCGGGCCATAGACTGGTCGCGAAGACGGCGACAGAATTCGGTGCGCATTGTTTGGCTGGTGTTGAATCGGGTCGACGATATCGCCTCGTTTCGAATCGTGTTAACCGACGAGTATCGCCAACAGATCGTGACCAATGAGACGCTTGACTATAACCATAGAGACTTTACGATTGCGGGACTCGACGAGGACAGCACATACGTGGTCTGCATCATAGCGGTGGAGTCGACCGGTAAAGAGCGGCCACAATCGGCGTCTCAGTGCGTGCCGTTTGACAGTCGAAACACAAACGTGGAGAACACTGTCTCTAAATTGAAATTATCGAAACGAGAATACTCTCCCGTTCAGTCACAATCGTCGGCAAACATTAGAGTCTTATCAGAGAATCTATTTATTACATTTTTAATTTTAAACATTTTTTTGTACAATAAAAATTTAAATGCCTGAAAGACAAACAGTCAAATAATTTGATAGTAATATTAATATATTCTATGTATTATTTTGTTTAAATAATTAAAAAAAACAATAGCGCAACGCTAGACATTGCACTATGAAAGCCTTAAATGAATGTGTTTTGTTAGAAAAGACTAGGAATTTTCTTGTATTGCAAAAAACTAGATGAATATCCTATATATTTTTACGATTTATTACTCAATGAAATTGCTTATAAAATATAAAATTGATGATTTAAAGTACAAAATTTTAAAATACTTAAACTAAAAGCCTCATTAACACGAATAATTACGAATAATTTTTACGATTACGATATTTTTACCGCATATTCAATTCGACTAAATTGAGTAATAAATCATAAAATATATGGTCTATACAAATATGCAAAGTTAGACTTACAGCATATGGAAATAACATTATAGATTAAGACATATATAGTAGGAATAGATTATTGTTTAAAACAAATGCATATCACAATTGAAAAAATTTACATATATATATCGTTAACTTGTGAGTGTTTTTATGCTAATACTAGAGGTTCGTCATCAGAAAACCCACGAAATACTGGGCTGTCTTCGTCTTCATCTGTAACAAAAACATATATTTAATATTATAAGCCATTAATATATTGATCTCAAGTTGAAGTAAATGGTCAACTAATTAAACTGTAAAAACTCATTTTACTGCATGCACTAAAATGAGACAAAATCAGATTGACTTGAGTTCATAGTGCGGGAATTAATAAAATGAAAATAGGATTTCTAAAACTTTGATAATCAATAAATTTTAATTATTATAAGACAAAATCAATTTAGAATGTCATTTCTGAATTAATAATGAATTAATTAAAAATATTATAATCATGGGATAATTCAATAATAGTAGTTTGAGTATATAAACTATTAGAGCAAAAATAATTTAATACAAATACCGAGTCCATCGCTGGCGGAAAACGTTGCCGATCCAGACCTAGCGTTATAATGGCTGCTCGCAAATGACAAGAAACTCCGCTGAAGACGCCTGTGTCTGAACGTAAACACTGCGAGAGCGACCACAAGCGCTATTATCACTATAAACACAGGCAGTAAAAAGCCGATTATATTCTTCTTTTCGATAACAATAGAGTCTGACGGCGCTGTAAATAATAATAATATTTAAATATAATGGATTAGTAAAAGAAATAAAATTTAAACGGCACTCACCAAACGCTGAATTGCTCATCAAAGTTGGCATCGAAGTGGTTATAATACTATAAATATTAAATAAAAGTAAATTTTTTTTCTAAAATTACATCTGTTCTGGTAATTAATTATGGTTACAAGTATGTGTACTGTTAACCCAAAATAAGTAAGTAAAAAATATTGAATTGTGCGCTGACATTGCATTAAAAAAGTACGAATACCAAAATTGATAAAAAATTATAATATTGAATTTTTTTTAATAAAATAAGTTAAGCATTACAAAAATATAATTTTGATATTTTGCATTCTTATGTGAATTGAATCAATTAAACTTTCATATGAATTAAAATTAATTAAATAAAATAAAATAAATTCTTAGCGAGTTTAAAATTTAAATGAGCCAAACTTATATTTTGGATGCAAATGCAAAACAATTCATACGCAATCCCTTAATATTGTAATATTTGTAGCGCTTTATTTAAAATCTCTTTTTACTTTCTTTTTGGTTTAAATATACAAAGTATATAAAGTAGTGGACAAAAAAGTCAAAACGAACTTTTTTTGCAAATTTTTAAACAAAAATTTATTTTGAATGCGAATAACAAAGAATATCCTAAAGTATACTTAAATGTCTTACTTGTTCGAGCAATTTTTCTCATCACTCCAGTCTTTACAATCATCCTCACCATCACAGACCTGTTTTTTATAATTTTTAAAAATTAATTGAAGAAAAAATTAATATCAATTGAATTTAAGACAAACCCAAGTATTGAAAATGCATTTTCCATTATTGCACCCGAATTGCCACGAATCACAGGAAGATTTTGTACAATTTAATTCATCGCTTTTATCTGTTATCAAACACGAGGGTATAATAAATTATTTACTATATAAATGCAGATTCGAAGACATCTGCAATACCTCTGCAATCTTTGTCACCTATGAAAAAGATAATGATTAGATCTATAAGACTCACTAAATATGAAATAAACATAAATTTATATGAAATACCATCGCATCGCCATAAGGCGAGAATGCAGTCGCCATTTGCGCACTGAAACTCTTCGTGTTTGCAGTTGTTTGTCGACGGCTTTACGCAATTTAATTCATCGCTGCCGTCGTGGCAGTTGTCCTCCAAGTCGCACACGAATTTTCTATCAATGCAGCGATAATTTTTGCACTGAAATTGTGTAGTGTTATTACACTTTGCATAAATAGACGAACATAAAGATAACTGCTCGTCACTGCCATCACTGCAATCTAATATTTGTAAATATAAAATAACTAAAATTGCAATAAATACTATAAGAGAGTTAATACATATAAAACACTGAAAATTATTCTATTGCATTAAAAATAAATTGCGATTTAAATAATTTTGCTTGAAATCAATCACAATTTCATTTCACTATAAACTTGAATAACCTAAACATTATTTACCATTTTCGAAATCGCATTTGTAGTGCGAAGGTATACATTTGATCGAGCCTTTTCTACAC